>JAIFGZ020000731.1:0-284114 GCA_019925245.2 Oryza australiensis
CTGGATCATGCGTTGGTATGTGGCACCGGCGTTCTTCAGCCGAAAGGCATGGTGATGTAGGAGGCCCCAAACGGCGTGATAAACGATGTCTTCAGCAGTCGAATTCTTTCAAACTGATCTGGTGATAGCCCGAGTAACAGTCCAAAAGCTTCGGGAGTTGGCAGAATGGGCCGTTGAATCAACGACTTGGTCGATGCGAGGCAGCTCCGAATGGATCTTTGGGGCAGGCTTTGTTGAGGTCGGTATAGTCAACGCACATGCGCCATTGCCCTGCCTCTTGCGGACCGTAACCTGGGTAGGCTAACCAAATCGGGATGTAGGATTTCTTTGATAAGCCGGCAGCCAAGAGCTTTGTGAGCTCTTCCTTGATGGCATCTTTTCGATCCCGCGCGAATCAAGGTGAATCGTTGTTTTATCGGCTTTGCGTCATCTTTGACGCAGCAAAGAGTGCTCGATCACCTCCCTAGGAATTCTGCATATCGAGATGGTTTCCAAGTAAAACATCTTTATTATTTTGGAGGAAGTGACGAGCGCTTTCCTATTTGGGATCTAGTTCAGCGCCGATTACAAAGAAGTTTTCGAAGGATCCGATGGATCAAGGGAGATCTTCTTGGTCTTGGCGTCGCCGGATCCCGATTTGGCTATCTTCTTCGTGGGGATTTCACCTTCTACCAAAGTCGATGCAGCCAATCGGATTTCTTGCTGGCCACTGATCTCCGTCATGAGATTGGGCCATGTCGCGCCTTCTCCTTGTCGCAAGTGAAGACTTGCTTCACGTCATTGCGAAGAGTGATGACGGTTGGACCCCGCATCTTCATGCGAGGTAGGTGTAATGGGGTATCACCATGAATTTGGCGAGTGTGCCTTCCGATGATGGCGTGGTAGGCCGTTTCAAAGTTGGCCACCTCAAAAGTGACGTTCTCCGTCCGGAAGTTCTCTCGAACTCCGAAGGTGACCAGGGAGGGAGATGTGCCTAAGTGGTGTAGATGCCCTGCTCAGAGATAACTCCATGGAAGGGGCCGAGCTTGCCTTCGATTCGGCTCTTAGGATCTCGCATCTCGTCCATGGTCTTGGCGAACAAAATGTTGAGGCGCTGCCCCCATCGATGAGGACACGCTTGAGCTTGATGTTGCGGACCACCGGGTCCAAGGCGAGTGGATAACGCCCCTGGTGAACCACTCGGTCGGGGTGATCCAAGCGGTCAAAAGTGATGGCCACCTCCGGCCATCGGCAGTGCGAGGGACTTCGGGTTGCGCCGCGTTGACCTCTCGGTCGGTTAGCTTTTGTTCCTCTTGGATTCATCGGCTAATGGCCCCCGAAGATGTGGTTGAGTTCTCCCACGGGGTCTTGGAAAGGCTCGGCATTCTTAGCCGCGTTGTTTTTCTTGGCGCCCGTGGGCCGGCCATCACTCGGCTTCTTGTTAAGTTGCGCCGCATCTTGTTCGACGAATTGTTTATAAATGAAGCAAATCGAGCCGCGTGCTTGTGATTGGGATGATGTGTGCATTGAGCGTTCATGATGGCGTCGTAGGCCGCGACTGGGACGTCGTTGAGAGTTGGAGGTGGCGGCGACCGAGATCTTTGGATCGCGCTTGCCATGTCTACTTGGCCTTGGTTGTTGTTGTTGCCGTTATCCTTTTAGGATTCCGGCTTCTTCCCGCTGCTATCTTCCCTCACCGTCGGGCCGGTCTTAGCGGCCGCCTTGATGGCATCATTGGATTTGGCGTAAGAGTTCGCCGTCTCGAACATCCGCTTCATCGTCTTGGAGTGGCTTGCGCCTCGAACTTCCCGGAGGTTCTTGACAGCTCATCATGGACTCCTTCTCGGAAGGCGGCGATGATGATGTCATCGGTGATGTTGGGGATCTTGTTGCGCTTTTCGGAGAAGCGCGGATGTAATCCTTCGAGGCTCATCCGCTTGGATGATGTTGTATAAGTCGATGTGGGTCCCGTGCCTCTCGAAGGTGCCACGAAAGTTGGCGATGAAGTGGTCCTCGGCTCGCTCCACGAGCCGATTGAGCCTCTCGTGTCACAGCCCGATTTTCGTTCGAGAATAAAAATCATTTAATAAATTATTTTCTAGAAATTGAATAAAAAGAAAAACAAAGTAAATCAAGTGAAACTATTAAGGAAATTAAATTTTCCTTTAAAAATCATGGCTGGAAATATTTTTGAAATATTCTCCATGTCCTAAAATACTCTCTGAAATTTTTCGTGAAATTTTGGAGCTCGAGAAATAATTTTAATAATACAAAGAACAATTCAATAATTATTTAAATAAATAAATTAATAATTAAATGAGCTGGAGATATTTTTATTAAATACTTTGGGTGTTCATATATTTTCAGGATTTTTCTTGGAATTATTTGGGCATTGGAAGTATTTATAAGAATTAAAGGATGTTTGGACCAAAAAGTCTGTTTTACCTCCCTGCTACAGTAGCGTCTTCAACCTCCAGCCCGTGCTACAGTGCCGAACAGTGCCGAAAACTGTGGCTTTGTTTCCTCCACCAAATGCGGTCCAATCCTTTGCCCAAATCAAAAATTAGTTGCGGGAACGGATTCCTCTCAATCTCCTCTACATTTCCCCATGAAACCCCCTCAATCCCATGATAAATTGCGCGAATTTCGGCCCCGTTCTTATCCCGACGAACTCGAGATAAACCCTAAAAATCCGGCGCCAAATCCTCTCTTCCCGGTGCGGGACTCTCCCTCCCAAGCCTATAAAAAGGACCCCCTTGATCTCCTCCTCGGTTTCTCATTTTTCCCGAGTTTTCCCGTGCTCTAGCCACCTTCCCCGCGAGTTCCCATCTCTTCCCGTCGGCCGCAACTCCAAGCAACCTTTTCCCGCCACCTCGGCTGCTCCCAATCAGCGCCGTTGCCTCCCGGCATCGCAGCTGGGAGGAGAAGCCCGGCCACCGGTTCCCTTGCGCCAAATACCACCGGAAGGCCCCGTCGCCATGGACCAGGTGCGTCGCCGCCTCCGCTTGCACTTCGGCCGTGCCTCGTCGCCGTTCGCCGTCGGCTGTGTCGTTGCCGCCTTCACTGTCCGCATCATAGCAGCAAGCCGAAGCCCGTCCTCCACCTCCTCCACCGAAAGCCACCGGAAAGCCGTTGATCGTCGTCAACCCGAGCTCGCCACCGCTATCTCGTCGCCGCCGTCTCTCACCGCTGCTCGTCGTTGGGTAAGTAGTGGTAAGAGTCGCCTCCACCGTCCTCTCTCCATTAGTGAACTCCGTTTCCGCCGAGTGTCGTGGTCCATCGTTGCCGCGTCGCACTTCACCGTCGCCGAGCCATCCCGGCCGCCGCCGCGTGCCTACGTGGCAGCCCTCGTGGCATCCCCGTTAGCACCATGTCCGTCCTCCGTGTCCTCTGTGGCACCGATGTGGCGTCTTATGTCAGCAATCCTAGCCACATCCAATCTACACCGTCGGATCGAGTCAAATCCGGTCAAAATAATCCAAGCCGTTCATCCTTATAGATTTATTCGGTTTAATTTGAGCCACCCATCCTTTGTTCCTGTTCAATCCTAGCCACCCAAATCCTTGTGATCCCGTGACTGATCGGAGCTGATGTCTTAAACAATCCTTTTCCAGCTCAAAATTAATTAATAATTGCGTAATAAATCATCTTAATTTCCGTAATTCATTTAAATGGTCCAAAACTTCTAAAATTCATATCTAATTCATACGAACTCCAAATTGGGCCATTCAAATTGCAAAATTTATCTAAAATTAAGCTCTACATGTTTGTTTACTTTTTATATACTGTTATTTGGTTTTTATTAGGTTTTTCCTCATTTTGCGTGCCGGCGTGTAGATTCAGCTTCTTGAGTTTGCGCTCGCGAGGAAAGAGCCCAGAAGTTTGCTTGAAGACGCAAGACAAGTCACACTTCCCTTGAAGCATATTGATCCTATTTTTATAAATGTTTTATGTTTGCAAATAAAATTGCATTGCTTTGCTAATTACATGAAATGATGGATTACCTATCGCTTGTTTGTGCCTTATTTACTTGTTATCCGTCCTTTGTTAACCTTGGGTGTAATTTGACTAGCTTTAGTCACTGATGTTGATTCTAGCTAGAATTATATGCTTAGCCATGCTTAACTACCACTAGCTTACTAAATGGGATAATTACACTTTATTCTAATCTCTCTGATGAGCTGCAAGCTCGATACACCTGACCATGTCTTATTGGTCATAATTATCTCAACTAAAATATGACTTAATGGTGGGCTGTGGGTGCATGGTTTTGATGGTCGCACCCATGGCAATTAAGGACCGGTTCATGGGAAACCCTGGAAGACATACCGTGCAAACCACAAGCCAGAATGGGCAACGGCTGGATCCGTAGTATAGCTTTCCTCTAGCCGACGTACCCTAGTGAGGGTGGGCGTGATGGAGTTGGGTCGGCCCGGTTTTACGGGTTGATCGGCCGGATTCACCGTGGCACGAGATGGGGCTGCCCGCTGCCCGCGGGTGGGGGGCGAAACCTTGGTGTGGTATCGCTTGGTTAGAGGGAGTTATGCGAAAGGTCTTGTCACGATTTCCCCCTTTGCAGTATCATGGTGGTACTTCGGGGCATGGTAACATGTGTGGAATCGTGTCTTGTGGGTAAAGTTGCGCACCTCTGATCAGAGTAAAACTATTCGAATAGCCGTGCCCGCGGTTATGGGCGATTGACCAGATTCACACTATGATTAGTCCCACTACTTGAATAATTTGATTTAATGGAATTGGTTTAGTTCGTGTGGAATGGTTGGACTGTTCAACGTGGGGATAACGTTGTTCAAAGTGGAAGATTAATATTGCCTTAATTACTCAACTATTTTACTTGTTTTTAAACATTAAATGTTTGTAAACCGTATTTATGCAAAATATCCCCAAGCCACTCTTGTCTCCCCTTGCACGTCCGCATTTCTCGGTGTGGCTTGTTGAGTACGGTGGTTGTACTCGCCTTGCGATTTTTTCCCCTTTCGTAAGTGTAGTGCTTCCGATGTGAAGATGGAGTTAGAAGACCAAGGCTCGACCCGCTTGAGTTTGCTCGTGAGTGGAGTGAAGCCCCGCTAGTGTCGTCTTTCTTTTCCGCCATAGCTTTTTGGGTGTGAGGACTAAGTGCCTCTTTAGTAAGTATTTTTATTTTTACGCTTTGTTTTTACGTTTGGACCTGTGTATTAATTTGTCATTTTATGTACCCTGGTTGATTCCTGGACAAGGATTTAATACATAAAATAGTCGGAAATTTGGGATAAATTTCCCTGCGTGACAAGTTGGTATCGAAGCCATCTTGACCGTAGGTTGAGCCAAATGGTCAAACCCTAAGGACAAGTTTGCGAAAACCTTATTTGCGAAAATATCTCTTCTATCCCTTTGGAGTCTCCGCAAAGTGATTTGTAAAATTTCTCTCCTTTCCCCTCCACCTCTCTTAATTGTTAAACCTGGAGGACAAACTCAGTCGCTCATCAACCCGTGGAAGTCAAGTCAAGCTCCAAGCTTCAAGCAAGTCGATCAAGCCAAGCCCGAGTCGGCGCTTCTTGAGGATCAAGCGAAGTTTTCTCGGAGTTCACCTAGAACCCAATCTTTCCCGGAAGAGTAGCATCGATAGTTCCTAGGCCGTGTGTTGTTTGTTGTGTATAGGTGTATGGCTCACATCGGTGGTGGGGATGTAACCATATTAGGTTGTTTGCTTAATCAACTTGAAGAGTAAAAGTCTACCCATATTAGATCGGTAGATAAGTGGGTTAAGGTCTTATCTTTAGCAACCTCTCTCTTCCACCCTTTTCGTCCCGGGCAGCAGCTTAGTCGCTGCTAGGGAAAGTGTCATCAACCGCAGACCCTTAGCGGTGTGTTGAGGTCGAAACCTTCAGTCAGATCGATTGCAATCTACAGTACTGTGCCTGAAACCCCTCTCTTGCTCTGTTTCGGTTCCCAAGGTCGATGATCAACATGCAAGCAAAGTGAACACAACGAGATACAAAGCCGATACGAAGACATAGCGGTGGTACCGATGGTCATAGATGCAAGCTCGAATTCGAATCAAGATCAAATCCGGTACATTCCATTGCAATCACCTATACGACTACCGTCGTATGTAGTAGTGTCCCTAGCCACCAACATGTGAGTCACCATCAACCTCGATCTCACAAGTGTTACCCAAAGTGATTATGATGTACAAGGACAACTTTTTCGAAGTGTTCGATCACGCTTGGAAGTTGTATGCCAAGACGCCTAACCGATGATGAAGTGTTAATCATAAGAAAAAAAGAAGCTTTGGATAAACTACCCGAAAATAAAATTTTGGTACACCGCAGTCCAACTCTATGAAGAGAAAAGTCGCACATTTCTTGTGTGAGGGAATAAGTCATGTGCTTAAGAACCGTTAATCAAGTCCATGCTAGCAAAGCCAACGAAGGGCTAAAGGACACCCTTGCAACCTGCCCGTTAACTCCCTGGTCAACAACAACAACATTAACAATGATTTTTGCTCTCCAACCAACTCCAACCACCGTGGAAGCCAACGAAGGTTGGATTGTTTTAATGATCTTGAGCCGAGACACCGCCGCAACAACCGTCCGGTTTGAAGGAAGTCGGTACACCGCTATTTCAATTATGGGAAAGACAAGTAATTACTAAAAAGGTAGTTCAACGCAAAAGTATCAACGTCGTCAAGTTACCGACACCGTCCGCCAACGTCTCTACTTCCCGCTTGCCTCACCCCAGCACAGAGTGGTCAAGTCTAGCCCCAAGACATCAGGAAAACAAGAGGCACCAACCGTAACTGAAATATGAAGTTTCTATCTCAACAATTTATCACTAAGAGCACCAGCAGAAGCTATATTATTCCACCGGCAACCGCTCCGAAGCTACAGTACCAACCCCAACAAGGCAAGCAAGGCTGGAAAAAGCTTGTCCGGTCCAGCCGCAAAGAAGATAGTACAAATCCCCAGCTACACCTACCAAGCAAGGTCTCAAGCAACAGTTCACCGACTGACGTCAACCCCAGCCAGACACCCCATGTCGTTCCAACTCAACAACCTAACAAGTAATCACAGGAAAGTGGCAACAACAATAGAAAGGTTTTGTCTGCTTCAGCTACTAAGAAGACTAACATTTCTCTAAGAAAAAGAATCAATCGTCAAGTCAGTGTTCTAATGGAGCCCCAGTCAGTAATCATTAAAAAGAACGAGTCAATCATGTAAGGACCACCAAAGGAAAGAAAACCATACCAACCAGAATTTCTACCAGCAAAGGTCAGCAGTGGTCTACAAGTCTTGGGTGTTCAAGAACCGCTCATGACACCCAGAAGTTTCATGGCAGTTATGTAATAAGAGGGAACATTGAGTAAAGCATGGATCAATCTATACACTACGATGGAAAACCAAAAAATCAACCGGTCGGGATCGGGAAGGGCAGATTCCATACCATTAACGCTTGTGCTAGCAAAGTGGTCAATAACCGTCTTTAATTATTTGGTGCTCAAGTACCTCCTTGTCACTGAGAAGACTTATTACGTTATGTACTTGAAAGAGGAAGAAGAATAAGAGTACGAGACAAATAATTTGTTCCTTCTCTCGGGGTTCATATTGTGTAGCCAAAAAAGTGGATCAACTTGTGCATCTCGCAATGTCACAAGGAACTTATAGTTTCTTTGTCGGGTGTGAGCAGCTTTTGTCAAGACTAAGAATCTAATTGCCGTAAAGAAAAGTTTTGGTCAAACAGTGAAGTAAGAGTGGTTAGACTACAACGACGCTCGACGTGTGGCGAGATCTCTTTGAAGGACAATATAAGTGATACCTCATGAGGATGAAAAGGGTAATGAAACAATCGAAAGCAAAATCATAAAAGGGTTGTCGAGTAATAAGTGGTAACTGCACCCTAATGGTGAGCATTGATTAATAATGGTTTCTTTATTTCCAAACTCATTACCGTCTCCGAAAACCACCTCGGTGTTTCCTAGAAAAGGACAATAGAATTGCTTCATCACCCCCTGCCGGAGTAAATGGATGCAGAGGTCAAGTCATACAATACGGTCCATGAGAACATGTGATAAGAGAATAATTCCTTGTGAATCAACTCTACCCAAGGTATGAAAGTGAGCTTGTTTTGGTCGAGAGAACGAAACTCTAGGCAACATCAAGGGTAGTTTTCAACAGACATACGATTTTGGTATTGTGCGGAGAAAGCAACTGCGAAATTATGGTCTATTAACCCCAGGAGTCGAGTAAAAGATAAGCAAAGAAGTGGAATGCTATATCGTGGGGTTAACCTTTTGAGCTTGATTCATTAGGTGATCAGTGTTTGTTTCAAGAAAAGAATATCAACTACACGTTATGCTCAGGCAGATGGCACCAAAGTCGTCGAAACGGAACAGGGTCAAGAATTACACTCAATGGAAAAGTCAATCAAAAGTCAAGTATGTCCAAGAGTTGCATGAGAGTCATTCTTATGTATAACCTCCCGTCATCATTTGAGTGTCGAGTTCCAGGAGTCTCTAGAATGGAAGGGCATAGTCTTTGCTTCATTTCAATTGATCGATGGAGTATCCAATGTTCAGAGTTGAGGTTCTTGGCAAATCACAGAAATGTTGGTCAACCTCAAAGATGGCGTACAATTGATTCACGGTCGGGCAAAAGCTTAACCACTGGTTTGAAAGGCGAGATCGAAGATGAGTTTAGTTATATCTTGTAACCGTTCGTTTGAAGGTTCAACCACGCGAAGGGATTAAGTTGTAACCAAAAGAGTCGGTTGCGAGCCGTTATCGGGGCTATAATGATCACAAGTTAGTGTTCGAGTCTAAGGCACCCCCAAGCGTCGTGTCAACAGTGCCTAAAGAAGCATCATTTGAAAACAGTCGCAATCCAGATGAAAGGTCGATCGAGCAGCTTCTTCAAATACTTGATGTTGGATTGAGAGCAGTTCACAGGGAAAAGAAAAGAATTTCTGAGTCTATGTGTTCACGAAAGTCAATTACAAGGTCTCAAAAATGTACCATCAATTATTGGTCACAAGAGTGAGTTCTCACTTGTCAAGTTTGTCAATATTAATTGTGCAGTTCGAGAAAAGTAAGCACTTGAGTCCATGAAATCCGGTGGTCGAATAGGAAGGACTAGCCGCTTAGTTTGGTTGGGAAGCCGCAGAACACCAGGGTTGAGTCCGCTCGGTTCGGTTGTGCAAGTTTGATCACCGGTCGTCGCACGTGTTTGGTCAATCAATCGGTCGGTGTGAGCCGAAGAAACCTTAGAGGTTAGCAGGCCAACCCAATCTCAACCTACCTTTTTCTTTCTAACCCCGAATCTCGGGACGAGATTCCTGTAAGGGGGGTAGATTTGTCACAGCCCGATTTTCGTTCGGGAATAAAAATCATTTAATAAATTATTTTCTAGAAATTGAATAAAAAGAAAAACAAAGTAAATCAAGTGAAACTATTAAGGAAATTAAATTTTCCTTTAAAAATCATGGCTGGAAATATTTTTGAAATATTCTCCATGCCCTAAAATACTCTCTGAAATTTTTCGTGAAATTTTGGAGCTCGAGAAATAATTTTAATAATACAAAGAACAATTCAATAATTATTTAAATAAATAAATTAATAATTAAATGAGCTGGAGATATTTTTATTAAATTCTTTGGGTGTTCATATATTTTTAGGATTTTTCTTGGAATTATTTGCGCATTGGAAGTATTTATAAGAATTAAAGGATGTTTGGACCAAAAAGTCTATTTTACCTCCCTGCTACAGTAGCGTCTTCAACCTCCAGCCCGTGCTACAGTGCCGAACAGTGCCGAAAACTGTGGCTTTGTTTTCTCCACCAAATCCGGTCCAATCCTTTGCCCAAATCAAAAATTAGTTGCGGGAACGGATTCCTCTCAATCTCCTCTACATTTCCCCATGAAACCCCCCTCAATCCCGTGATAAATTGCGCGAAGTTCGGCCCCGTTCTTATCCCGACGAACTCGGGATAAACCCTAAAAATCCGGCGCCAAATCCTCTCTTCCCGGTGCGGGACTCTCCCTCCCAAGCCTATAAAAAGGACCCCTTGATCTCCTCCTCGGTTCCTCATTTTTCCCGAGTTTTTCCCGTGCTCTAGCCACCTTCCCCGCGAGTTCCCATCTCTCTTCCCGTCGGCCGCAACTCCGGCAACCTTTTCCCGCCACCTCGGCTGCTCCCAATCAGCGCCGTTGCCTTCCCGGCATCGCAGCAGTGAGGAGAAGCCCGGCCACCGGTTCCCTTGCGCCAAATACCACCGGAAGGCCCCGTCGCCATGGACCCGTCGCGTCGCCGCCTCCGTTTGCACTTCGGCCGTGCCTCGTCGCCGTTCCGTCGCTGTTAATCGTTGCCGCCTTCACCGTCGGCATCATAGCAGCAAGCCGAAGCCCGTCCTCCACCTCCCTCCACCGAAAGCCACCGGAAGCCGTTGATCGCCGCTCAACCCGAGCTGGCGCGCCATCTCGCCGCCGCCGTCTCTCACCGCCGCTCGTCGTTGGGTAAGTAGTGGTAAGAGTCGCCTCACCGTCCTCTCTCCATTAGTGAACTCCGTTTCCGTCGAGTGTCGTGGTCCATCGTTGCCTGGCGCACTTCACCGTCGCCGGAGCCATCCCGAGCCGCCGCCGCGTGCCTACATGGCGACCCTCGTGGCATCCCCGTTAGCACCATGTCCGTCCTCCCTGTCCTCAGTGGCACCGATGTGGCGTCTTATGTCAGCAATCCTAGCACATCCAATCTACACCGTTCGGATCGAGTCAAATCCATCAAAATAATCCAAGCCGTTCATCCTTATAGATTTATTCGGTTTAATTTGAGCCACCCATCCTTTCGTTCCAGTTCAATCCTAGCCACCCAAATCCTTGTGATCCCGTGGACTGATCGGAGCTGATGTCTTAAACAATCCTTTTCCAGCTCAAAATTAATTAATAATTGCGTAATAAATCATCTTAATTTCAGAATTCATTTAAATGGTCCAAAACTTCTAAAATTCATATCTAATTCATACGAACTCCAAATTGGGCCATTCAAATTGCAAAATTTATCTAAAATTAAGCTCTACATGTTTGTTTACTTTTTATATACTGTTATTTGGTTTTTATTAGGTTTTTTCCTCATTTTGCGTGCCGTGTAGATTCCGTTAGCTCGGAGTTTGCGCTCGCGAGGAAAGAGCCGTAAGTTTGCTTGAAGACGCAAGACAAGTCACACTTCCCTTGAAGCATATTGATCCTATTTTTATAAATGTTTTATGTTTGCAAATAAAATTGCATTGCTTTGCTAATTACATGAAATGATGGATTACCTATCTGCTTGTTTGTGCCTTATTTACTTGTTATCCGTCCTTTGTTAACCTTGGGTGTAATTTGACTAGCTTTAGTCACTGATGTTGATTCTAGCTAGAATTATATGCTTAGCCATGCTTAACTACCACTAGCTCACTAAATGGGATAATTACACTTTATTCTAATCTCTGATGAGCTGCAAGCTCGATACACCTGACCATGTCTTATTGGTCATAATTATCTCAACTATACTGTGACTTAATGGTGGGCTGTGGGTGCATGGTTTTGATGGTCGCACCCATGGCAATTAAGGACCGGTTCATGGGAAACCCTGGAAGACATACCGTGCAAACCACAAGCCAGAATGGGCAACGGCTGGATCCGTAGTATAGCTTTCCTCTGGCCGACGTACCCTAGTGAGGGTGGGCGTGATGGAGTTGGGTCGGCCCCGGTTTTACGGGTTGATCGGCTGCCGGATTCACCGTGGCACGAGAGGGCTGCCCGCTGCCCCTGCGGGAGTGGGGCGAAACCTTGGTGTGGTATCGCTTGGTTAGAGGAGTTATGCGAAAGGTCTTGTCACGATTTCCCATTTGCGGTATCATGGTGGTACTTCGGGCATGGTAACATGTGTGGAATCGTGTCTTGTGGGTAAAGTTGTGCACCCTCGATCGAGTAAAACTATTCGAATAGCCGTGCCGCGGTTATGGGCGATTGACCGATTCACTATGATTAGTCCCACTACTTGAATAATTTGATTTAATGGAATTGGTTTAGTTCGGGTGGAATGGTTGGGCTGTTCAACGTGGGCATAACGTTGTTCGGTGGAAGATTAATATTGCCTTAATTACTCAACTATTTTACTTGTTTTTAAACATTAAATGTTTGTAAACCGCATTTATGCAAAATATCCCCAAGCCACTCTTGTCTCCCCTTGCACGTCCGCATTTCTCGGTGTGGCTTGTTGAGTACGGTGGTTGTACTCGGTCTTGCGATTTTTCCCCTTTCAAAAGTGTAGTGCTTTCGATGTGAAGATGGAGTTAGAAGACCAAGGCTCGGACCCCGTTGAGTTTGCTCGTGGAGTGGAGCCGAAGCCCCGCTAGTGTCGTCTTTCTTTTCCGCCTAGCTTTTGGGTGTGAGGACTAAGTGCCTCTTTAGTAAGTATTTTTATTTTTTTTACGCTTTGTTTTTACGTTTGGACTGTGTATTAATTTATCATTTTATGTACCTGGTTGATTCCTGGACAGGGATTTAATACATAAAATAGTCAGGAAATTTGGGATAAATTTCCGGGCGTGACATCTCGGCAGGCTCGTGAGCCAGTTTCTGGCTGAGTTGGTGAGGGCCACGGGCAAGTAATTGGCCATAGCCTTGTTGTCGCCGCCTGCTGCGCGAATGGAGAGAGTGTATACGGTAAGGCACGACTTGGGGTCGGTCTTGCCGTCATACTTCTCTATTGCGGTTGGCTTGAATTCATTCGGCCGGTGCACTCGGCGAAGCTCCCGAGTGAAAGCCTGTACTCCATCGTCGTTCGTCGGGTGATCCCTCCGATCCTCCCGTGTGCGTTGGTCTCGCTCTTGGTAGCGGCGATCGAGGACTTCCGCGCATCGCTCGGCGGGGTCCCTGTTGGCTGGTTCGGTAGCTGGAGCTGTTGTTGCGGCGGACGCGGTGGTGGACGGGTGGACGTCCATGTCGCTTCTCGCGGGAGTCAGCCGTTTGCTCCTGATGCTTCTGCGTGGACTCGTGGCGTGGGCCTCTTGGCCTAGTTGTCGATCGGCCGCTCGGGCCTTTTGTAGTCTCCGACCTTAGTGGCGGAGCCGACTTTTTGTTGGGCGTTTCGGCCACGACTCGATCGGCCTCCGTGCGAGGTGGAGGATGATCGTTGGTCGTGGCTGCGACGATGGTCTTGATCTTGTCTAGTATTGGAGTCACGTCGGGGTGCCGTCTCGATGACGGTGTCCAAGAGTGTGAGGGCAGCAATAGTGTTCTGCTGTGGCGTCTGGAAGATATTGGTGTTGCGGACTCGCGTTTGAAGAATAGCCTCCTGAGCGGACTGTCCGGCTGCCCGTAGATCCTGCTTTCTCTTGTCGGCTTCTTCTTTGCGTTTCTTCTCTTCTTCCGCCAGCTTCCGCTCTTGCTCGATCCTGGCTTGCTCTTCTTCCGCAAGCCTGCGGGCCATGGCTGAGTCGGACTCGGTCACCTCAGCCATGAGGACGTCGAAGCACTTCGGCTCGTAGTCCTTATTGCGCCGAGTCGTTGGCTTCGTCAGGGGATGCCATAGAGGTCGTCAAAGCCTGCGGAGCTGAGATACTCGTTGAGCTCCGAAGATGAGCATGAGCCGAAAGGCTGGAGGATGACGGCGACCTCCCTCGATCCTGGGTTGCTCGGATCTGGATCGTTCCAGTCCGAGTCAGAGTTTGAGGACGTGGACTCCTCCGAGTGGGTCGAACCCGACTCGGGAGAGAGGAGCTTGCCGTAGGTCTCAGCGGCGTTTGGTAGTCCAAACGGCGCCGAGAGGTCTTCTTCCGAGTAGATCATCTCTGTTGGGGAGACGAGAAGATCGGTGCAGATTTTGGCGGCGTTCGGCAATCCGAACAGTGCCGAGTGAAGTCCTTCGTCGGAGAGGGTGGACTGCATCTTGGACTCCAAGATGTCGTCGAAGATCTTGGCGCTGTTTGGGAGCCCGAACGGCGCCGAGTGGGTCTCTCCTTCCGACTGGTTCGAATCCGAGTCAAAGGAGGGGAATTTGTTGAAGTGGTTGGCGGCGGAGTCGCCGAATCCTGAAGAAGATCCCATCACACTTGTCGGCGAGATTGTCGAAGAAGTCTTGACGCGCGGATCCCCTACCTGGCACGCCAACTGTCAAAACTTGGTTTCGGCAATAGAAATTTTGGGGATGCAGTCAAGATCGCCAAGCACAATGGGTTAGATGGAAAGCAGAGATTTTAGACAGGTTCAGGCCCTCTCGTGAGGTAATACCCTACTCCTGTTTCGGGGATTCGATTCGCCGAGTGTCTTTACTGATCTCGTGATCTAAGGCTAAAAGTTAATCTAACTTCTGATATCGCATATTCCTGAAGGGACGCCCCTTACCCCCCTTATATAGTCTTGGGAGGTGGGCTTACAGATCGGAAACCCTATCTTACTCTAAGTCGGTTTCCTCAATCTTACCAAACCGTGACTATGGGCCGTTGCCTTATCTCAATCGGCAACGTAACACCCAAGTCATATTTGGTTTACAGATATAGTAGGCGCAATCTATCCCTACCTTTAGTCGGATAAACTTGCCATGTAGATACCCGATTGCCATAATCTCCACACAAACAGACATACAACAATGACATTTACTCCTACACACATACACAAATAGACATGCAATGATGCCATTTAATTCTTCATAAATAAACGAATAGACACCAATTAGATGATAATCAATTTGGAAGAACCTCAAAAATCTTAAGGGATGATCAAAATGGGAGGGATGAAGGGAGTACTAGTGTAGAAGCAAATGGCATAGTTGTTTGTCTATCTGTTTACATGTGCAGGAGTAAATGGCACCGTTGCATGCTTCGCATGCATGCAATTGCATGATTGCATGTCCACATGCATGCCTAACACAACACCTTGAGTCCTTGATCGATGAGGTTTAATTTCATAAGAAAGGATGTTTTCTTCCTTGGTCTCGGCACCATTTTCAAATATGATGATTAAATTGGGATATAGAAAGTACAATTTAATAATCTTACTCCGTTTATTATCCAATTTTGTTCCATATTTGTAGCATTTATCACTGCCACAGACCCCTCATTACTAATGGCACAAAATCATCATCTGTACCGGGCGAGCCACCCGCTATAGAATTTTGTTAGTGATGAGGAGGCTTATCTCGCAATAGCTGTGTATTTCATTACGATGTCATCTATCTATAACGGTTTGGTATTCTGAGCCACTACATCTATATCCTCATCTATAACGGTGTTAACGACCAAATTTGGTAACCAAATCCCCGAGTTCAAGGCCAAGATTGAAGCGGAATCGGATCGGAGGTGTGATCTGCGGAGAAACAGAGGTCGCATCGGCTAGGACCAAATCAGCTGGGAAACCAGTCGGCTAAGGCCGAATCGGATAAGCATAGCCGATAGCCGATTTTGATTCGAAGATGAAGATGGAACCGATCCCGATAAGGAAGCTTGAAGATAAATGTTAGATTCGGTTCCCAAATGTTCGTTAAAGATATTGCCATCTATAGATAGAGTCCTTTAACGGCAATTGTATCTGTAAAATAGTGATCTGTATAGATATTCCTTTTGTAACGCGGCATGGGACCACGTCTCGGGATATTATCGTACAATGTACAGTAGATAAGTTAGGAACCGTGTTCTAAACGGATTTTGTTGTACTTGGGTATAAATAGGACCCGAGACCCCCTGTAAAAAAAGAACAACTAACATCTAATCAATCAACTTCAGCGCATCGGCACAATCCATCAGAAGCCAAGGGTGTTTTGAATGTGGAGCTGACCGTCGGCAACAAGACCGTGCCCACGACATTTTTCGTCATCGACGGGAAGGGATCGTACAACATACTACTTGGGTGGGACTGGATTCACGCAAACTGCTGCGTCCCTTCCACAATGCATCAAAGTTTGATCCAATGGTAAGGCGACAAAGTCGAGATCGTGCCAACCGACAGGTCAGTGAACGTCACTAATGCCGATTTGCCGCTCCGGGAAATCGATGGTATTGATTGCTGTCGGGCAAGATCCGCAAGACGATTTTCTAAAGGTGTCCGATTCGCTATACAACCCATTGGAGACGAAGAGCCTCGGTTATTACTTTGAAGGCGTCGTGGAGGGCTCGAGTGTCTACAACAAGGACACCGTGGACGACAACGACGACAAACTTGGGCGGGTTTTATGTCGGCGACGAATTAGAAGAGATTGATATAGGTCGGGAGATAGGCCTAAACCGACATATATTAACAAAAATTTGTCTTCTCGTTTTAGATCCAAGCTTATTGAATTATTAAAAGAATATAAAGATTGTTTTGCTTGGGAGTATTTCGAGATGCCCGGTCTTAGCCCATCTATTATTGTGCATCGGCGCCTATAAAGCCTGGATATCGACAGTACAAACAGCCTCCCGGGAGGTTTAAAGCCGATATGTATGATGCAATTAAAGCCGAAATCACTCGGCTATACGGCCGGATTCATTCGGCCCCGCCGATATGCGGAGTGGGTTTCAAACATAGTTCCAGTAATGAAGAAAAATGGCAAACTTAGGGTGTGTATTGATTTCGGGGACCTAAACAAAGCTACCCCTAAGACGAATACCCAATGCCCATAGCTGATTTGCTCGTGGATGCCGCTTCGGCCATAAAGTCATAAGGTTTATGGATGGCAATGCAAGTTACAATCAGATTTTCATGGCCGAAGAAGATATCCACAAGATTGCTTTCAGATGCCCTGGAGCAATCGGCTTATACAAATAGGTTGTCTTGACATTTGGCTTGAAGAATTCTGGAGCAACTTATCAAAGGGCCATGAACTACATTTTTCATGATATGATCGGCTCAATAGTAGAGATCTACATTGATGACGTTGTCGTCAAATCCAGGGAAATAGAAGACCACATAGCCGATCTGAGACGGGTTTTGGAGAGAACGAGGAAGTACGGCCTAAAAATGAACCCACTAAAGTGTGCATTCAGCGTGACGCCAGGCAATTTTTAGGGTTTCTTGTTCATGAGAAAGGAATAGAGGTTACACCAAGGGGCATCAATGCTATCAAGACAATTCAGCCTCCGAGGGACAAGAAGCAACTGCAATCTTTGATCGGCAAAATCAACTTCATCAGACGATTCATCGCCAACCTTTCAGAAAAGATGGAGCTGTTCACACCATTGCTTCGGCTAAAAGCCGATCAAGCATTCACTTGGGGGCAGAGCAACAAAAGACGTTGGACAATATCAAGGATTACTTAAGCTCACCTCCAGTTTTGATTTCTCTACAGAAAGGGATACCATTCAAGCTATATCTGTCAGCCGACGAAAAGTCCATTGGAGGTTTTGATTTAGGAGATCGAAGGGAAAGAAAAGACCATCTTTTATCTTAGCCGACGGCTTCTGGATGCAGAAACAAGGTATTCACCAGGGGAGAAATTGTGTCTTTGCCTATATTTTTCATGCACAAAGTTGAGGCATTACTTGTTATCCAATGAGTGCACCGTGGTATGCAAACCCGATGTAGTAAAATACATGCTATCTGCTCCAGTGCTAAAGGACGAGTTGGGAAATGGATTTTTGCCTTGACGGAGTTTGGTTTAAGATACCAGCGCCGTGGCGGTTAAAGGACAAGCTATAGCCAATTTTATAGTGGAACACGAAATGACTCAATCGGCTCGGTGGATATCATGCCTTGGACTTTGACATTTGATGACTCGGTTTGCATAAACAGATGTGGCATCGGCTTGGTGATAATTTCCCCAAGGGGGCAAGCTTCGAGTTCGCTTTCTCAATAAACTCCCATGCTACAAATAACCAAGCCGAATACGAAGCCGTGCTTAAGGGATTACGGCTTCTCAAGGAGGTCAAAGGCGACGCCATTGAAATTATGGGAGATTCATTGTTGGTCATCACCACTGTATCGGAGAATATGAGTGCAAAATGATGCGGCGATGGTGTACTATCAAAGATGCCGAGAATTGATGGATAGTTTTCGGCTAGTTACTTTGAAGCACATCCCCAGAGAATGAATGCGAAGCCAATGATTTAGCTCGGGGACATCGGGCTACGGTGCCGATGACGAAAGGTATTGAAGTAGAGATCGCCACCATGACGGTCGACGGCAAGATTTGATGTCTACAACTACTTACGAAACCCCTTCCGTCAGCTTCGAGGAAATTGTGCTACAAGGCTTTGAGATATATCTTGCTCGACGAAGATTTTATTATCGGACGATTGATGGCGTGTTGCTTAAGTGTCTCGGTGCCGATCAAGCCAAGGTGGCTATCGGAGAAGTGCATGAGGGAATTTGTGGCACACATCAATCGACTCACAAAATAAAGTTGTTACTTCGAAGAGCAGGGTATTTTTGGCCGACGATGCTTTGGAAGATTGTTTCAAGTACTACAAAGACGCCAGATTGCCAAAAGTTTGGAGCTATCCGAGAGCACCAAAGATCGGCTATAAACCCAATTATCAAACCTTGGCCGTTCGAGGTTGGGGAATCGACATGATCGGCCAAATCAATCCACCCTCGAGTAAAGGACACAAGTTCATATTGGTGGCAACAAATTATTTTACCAAGTAGGTAGAAGCAATTCCTTTGAAGAAGGTTGATTCTAGGGAAGCAATCAAGTTTGTTAAGGAGCACATCATATACCGATTCGGCATCCCTCAAACTATAACTACGGATCGTGGATCTATTTTCATATCGGATGAGTTCGTTCGGTTTGTCGACGGCATGGGGATCAAGCTACTCAATTCTTCACCATATTATGCTCAGGATAACGGGCAAGCAGAGGCTTCAAACAAAAGTCTAATCAAGTTGATAAAGAGAAAGATTGCTGAATACGCCAAGCAATGGCACAACCGATTAGCCGAGTCACTTTGGGCCTATCGGATGGCTTTCCACGGATCTATCCAAGTGCCTCCATATAAAGCTGGTCTATGGACATGAAGTAGTGCTGCCATGGGAAACAATCATCGGCTCGAAGGATTCGTTACAAGATCGCTTCACACCGACGATTATTGCAACTTAATGGTGGATGAATCAGAAGACTTGGTTTTGTCAAGAATGAGGGCCTTGGAAAGGGTGACAAGGGACAAGAAGCGAGTAGCCCGTCACTATAACAAGAAAGTTGTGCCTAAGTCATTTGAAGAGGGCGAGCTCATTTGGAAATTAATATTGCCGATCGGATCAAGGGATAATAAGTTCGACAAGTGGTCACCAAATTGGGAAGGACCTTTCAAGATCCACAAATGCGTCTCTAAAGGGGCCTATATGCTAGAAGGATTGGATGGAGAAGTATTTGGAGAAGCTCGAATGGCAAGTATTTGAAGAAATTTTACCCAAGTGTTTGGATCAATTCATGATTCGACTATAGTTGTGTCGATTCGTGTTAGCCGATGTGTTGTGGGACACAAGCATCGCCTTTAGGACTTTTCACGCCACGTTTTCCCATAATTCTTCTACATCGGCTCAGCCTAGCCGACGGTGACAAGATTTTTATTTGATAAAAATGCTAAGGATACCATCAACAAAATTGGGGGCATATACAACACATATAATGGGGTACCAAGAAGGCAGGAAGAGCAAATTTTTCAAATTTTTGAAGCTTCCAAGTTTAAAGTGATGTAATCGGCAAGCATACATATCAGTGGCATTCAATAAAGATTAAGCAGAGTAAGCCGATTACAAAAGTAGTTCGAGCCAATTACAAGATGGATTAGGAGTTCAGTTACAAGAATGTCCTAGTTGGCTATTACAATCGGCTTAACGCTTAAGGAAGTCAAGATAGCCGATATTGCCTTACGACGAATCTTATCGATCTTTTCAATCGCCTTGGCGTCGTGCATCGATTCGGCCCTTGGCTTCACTTGCCTTCGTCGATCGGTTATATAGGACACAAGCCGCTTTGATCTTTGCTCGTTGATCTTCGATTTCCTTCGGCAAGCTGGCCACACATTCTTCTTGGATCTGGATTTCAGTCTCGATCTTGACAAGCTCAGTCACCAGTTCATCTCGGCGTGCGCGAAGCCGATCCAGTTTGGCAATCGGCTCAGTCTTCAGAGTATCAAACTTGGCTTTTTTTGCTTTGATTTCTGCTTGACTGGCCTTGATCGTAGCTACCAATGACTTGTTCTCTTGGCGGTCGGCTATCCGCTGCTTTGCTCTCTCGAACTTGTGCCGATGTGCCTCAAGAAAGGTTCTTCGGTGCGATGGTGTCGACTAGATCGTCGGGATCCCGGCTTGGATTTCTTCAAACTGATTACGAACGAGCCGCAATCGGTCACCGGTGCATCCAGGGAACTCTCCAGCCGATTAGCGATGTCGGCAAGTGTAATCCTTAAATCTTCATCCAGGGTACTATGGCCTTGTTGGCGCTTCATCCGGATCGACGAACTCGACAGTCAAAGCCTAGGAGGTCGGCTACGCTCCGTAAGAGGAAACGATCGAAAGGTTAACGAAAATCATTGAGCCAATTATGAAAATGAGCAAAAATTACCGAGATCGCTGGAGCCAAAGTAGCTTCGTCGTCAACGTTGCCACCACCGTGGCCGATGGAATGTGCTCACTTGACACTTTGAGGGTAGGTGTCGAGCACGAGGAGGCTAAAAAGAGAAGGGGTAAGTTTAGAAATCGGCTAAGTAAGAAAGGACGCAAGTTAGAAGGACTTACTGAATGAAGAGGAGCCATTTTCTTCTTGGATGCCATATTTTTCCTCTGCCGATGCAACAAACACAGTAAGAAGAATATAAATCAAGGCATTAAAAAGACTAAGTGTTGAGAGTAGCTAGGTGTCGGATCGACGGGACATCTTGGAGGACTTGGGGTTCTTTGCTCGACGCCTCGTCGGTGATGGGGTCGAAGCATACTTATTAGAGGAGCTTGATTCGGCGCGGCATCATCAAGAGCCTTTTCCATTTCCTCGTCCTGAACTTCTTCATCAAGCACGGTGTCGACTTCTGGGTCGATGGGGGGTAGATCATCGGCTGGGCTTGGTTTCTGCTTCTTTGCAGGTTTCTTCTTTGCCACGACCGGTGCAGCGACAACCGATGGCTTGTTCCGTTTTTGCCTACGGATAGGCTCATGGGTTTGGCCGTGGAGTAGAGTCGACACCTTTGGCGCGTTGAAACCGATGATGGATGGCACCAACCCACAGCCATTCGGCAGAACGCCCATGCCATAGCTTACGACCACCCCTGATCGGCTGACCCAAGGAGGAGAAGCGTCGTTTTTCTGCAAGAGCAAAGGCATGAGTGATGATGCATACAATAGCCGATTATGAAGAAAAGACTAGAGAAGAGAAGCACTTACCGATGGAACCATGTCAGGATCGACGATAGTAAGATACATGGAAGCTGACTGATGAAAAAGGTGTGACTTCCACTCTGCCCACCATCGGCTGAAGGCGCTTGTCCTGGTGACGGCCAGCTCAATGTATCCAAAGCTGCCGAGAGGGGGGCCTGGGAGATTCAACAGCCGATGCATCATAATTCTACCATCTATAATACCTCTGGCTTGGATTTTGTCTGAGTAATATAAACCAATAGGCAGTTGACCCAGTCCAAGCTGTCTTGCAGCCACCATCGGATGATAAAACTCATATGTCTTCTGAATGTTTCTCCCTTGATGGATACCAACTGGGAGGATGCAAGGGGAGATCGCAGTTATAAAAATTTCTCTCGGTTTTTCAAATCTTGGGGAATTTATTTCATCGAGCCGAAGATCATTTGGCAGCTAGAATTTGCTGAATTTGTCATAGGCAAACCAGATTGCCGAATCGGTGGAAATCCATTATAAAAATTACTAAACCAATTCTTGAAGAACTCACCGATAACTTGGATCCAGAATAGGAGGAAGCAACCTCTCCATATGACATGCAGCGCCGAGTAGTTATTTCCTCGTCATCGCGGTACCTCGGCTCGACTAAAGGAAAATCGGCTTCTAGCAAACTTGGCCGTTAGGCAGCCTTGTAGGTGTGCAAGTTAAGCCACAATTGCAGTAGCCACCAAGGGCCTCCTGTGTTGATGGACTCTTTCAAAGCAAGCTTAGCTAGCACATTGCTCAAGCATTTGGTACGAGATAGTCGTTAACGATCAAATTTGGTAACCAAATCCCGAGTTCAAGGCTGAAACGAAGTGGAATCGGATTGGAAAATGATCGCGGAGAAAACGAGAGGCTACATCGCCACGATCAAATCGCTGAAAGACCAATTGGCTGAGGCCCAATCGGACAGGGATAGCCGATAGCCGATTCCGATTCAGAGAGGGAGATGGAATTGTTTCCAATAAAGAAGCTTGAAGATAAAAGGAATATTCGGTTACTAAATGTGCGTTAAGATATTGCCATATATGGATAAAGTCCTGTAATGAGCAATTGTATCTCGTAAAATAGGGTTTTGTTTAGATATTTCATTTTGTAATGCGACATGGGACTGTATCCCGGGATATTGTCATATTTTGAATAGTAGATTAGATAGAAATCGTGTTCTACACGGACTTTGTTGTATTTGGGTATAAATAGGACCCGAGACCTCTTGTAAAATAACAACATACATCAATACAATTTCGACGCATCGTCTCCTATTTTCTTTTAGACGAGTTCTTGATCCGACTTCGGGCTGCATCGATTCAAACCCCGAATAAGGTAAATTCTTGTCATTAGTGGTTTATTCCGTTGAATCTAGTGCTTACATCGCCATGACACTCTAGGTTTAATGTTATAAACTGCGCAAGTTATCATATACGACATATATTCTAGAACAATGTCTAGATCTATCTAGTCGTCGGCTCGTTTCTCTCGGGAGACAACAGCCGACTGAGCTAGATCTAGATGTTGGACTAGGTTATATGTTGTATCTACCATCTTGAAGGGTTTACATCGGTCTATAGAGATCTAATGCTATCTTTTTGTACTTAATGCTGCATCATCTATGATTTGTTAAATCGCTTTTAGAAGTATTTAGAACTATTCGATTAGATGTCTACTTGTAGAGACAGTGCTGGGGTTTCAGCCAGCCTTACCTGTTTTAATAATCTTTTAGCATTATTTACTATTAGATATATTAAAGATGCCTCTTATATTAAGATCTCATTCTAGTTAAATGCCTTAAGCCAATATCGGTCCGTTGGCATCGTAGATAGCCGATTGATCTAGGTTTAACATATTTAGGTTAGATCGATATCTTTTTATAAGATGTATCGGAGTATTAGACGATTCACGTTAGACCTGCAGCATCGGCTAGGTTATAAACACATATATTTATTATCTTGATGTATATTTAGATTAAGTGATTCATACTGTCTCGGCACAGCCGATCTATCCCAGTCACT
The DNA here is from genome assembly GCA_019925245.2 of Oryza australiensis. Classification (NCBI taxonomy): domain Eukaryota; kingdom Viridiplantae; phylum Streptophyta; class Magnoliopsida; order Poales; family Poaceae; genus Oryza; species Oryza australiensis. The sequence continues at coordinate 23,316 of JAIFGZ020000731.1, forward strand.
TAGTTTAAATATGCTTCGGGAAGGCAATTATATGCAAGTTGGTTTCCCCGAGCCAATCCGGTAGGATCTAACTTTAACCTTAACATATGTATATGTTTATTATTTCTTATTGGTTAGCGAGATCAAACCAATTGGCACGCGTAGTTCATCACAGGTAGCCAAGGACGGACCTGCACTGGAGCTAAGCAGATCTCCTAGGGCAGCGCGTGAGAGAAATTTCTCATCAACACGCTTCTTGGCACGCCCGGTGGGACCATCGACTCGGTTAGAGTGCTTCGACAAAGCTGACGTGATGGTTAACGTCAAGAGCCCCAAAATCAGCGAGGAAAACACAATTCCTGTCAAGAGTGTACAACTGTCGACCGAGCAATTGGCCGACTACAAGAAGATGGTGGAGGAACTACAGGCTAACTATCTGCAATCTTTTGCCCAGACCAGGTTTGGAGCCGTCCACCAGAAGTACAAATTCAGCATTCATGACTTCAAGGCATCCTTCTAAGACGATACAAAAGGAAAACACAAGATGAAGGAGCCGAAGCAAGAACAAGACGATTCGGAATTGCACATTTTGCAGGACCGGATCGATTCGGCTGTGCATCATGCACTCGTCAATCAAAGTGGCATCTTGGTCAACACTCTGAATAACATGATTGCCACTGTGGTCGATTCCAAGATTGCCGATCAGCTACAGCGGGGGCCAACCTACTTCACAGATGGCCAGTTCCCCAATTACAGGGTCTTGGCGACCTAGAACTAGCCGATCCCACCTCCGATACAGCTAGGGCCACCGGAGGGGTCCTCGGTTAGCCGAACGCATCCGCATCGGCTTCAAGACCATCACCCGTTATTCGAACCGGCAACAACCTCCTTTCTAGGAGCAGCTAGCCGGCATGTTCAACTTCAATCGGTAGCAAGAGCCGGTTGCCAATCTCATTCAAGGGGCACAGTACAATGCTGGTGGCCGCAACTCTTCCCAGATCCACAGACGCCCCCGGCGAATCGACCGCCTCCTGCTGGCAACCCACTTCAGTATCAGTACCAGGGAGGCCATCAAGACCGACATTATCGGCCTCAGACGCCACCTCAGTATCGGCAAACACCCATGCAATATGATTAGTATGAGCCGATACAACAGGTTCAAGACAACAAGACTTGGGCCGATTTGATTGCCGATGTTATGCGTGATCAATTCGACGTTAAGCCAAAAGACTCTGGGAACATGTATCGGTATCCATATCCAGAGCACTTTGAGAGGGTACCGTTTCCCAATCGGTACAAGGTCCCAGATTCTCCAAATTCTCGGGGCAGGACAATATTTCAACATACGAGCACGTCAGCCGATTCCTAGCATAGTGCGGGGAGGCATCGGCTACAGACGCCCTGAGAGTTCGTTTATTCCCACTCTCACTGCGAGGATCGGCCTTCACTTGGTTTTCTTCATTGCCCTATAACTCTATCCAGAGCTGGGCTGATCTCGTCACAGCTATTTCTACACCGGCAATCACGAGATGAAATTATCGGACTGACAAGCATTAGGCAGAAGCATGAAGAATTGGTTCAGTACTACATTCAGAGGTGTAGGGAGATGAGGAACCGATGCTACAGCATGGTGCTGTCTGATTCCCAATTAGCCGATTTGGCTTTTCATGGACTGCTGCCGCCGATCCGTGAAAGGTTTTCGGCTCAAGACTTCGACAGCCTAGCCCACTTGGCGCAAAAGGTGACGGCCCACGAGCAACGATTTCAGGAATCAAGGAAGGCCATCAAGAAGGTTGCCCACGTCATCGTCGAATCTGATTCATAAGTAAGCGACGATGACGCAGAAGTTGCTGCAGCCGAATGGACAAAAAATAAAAAGGCCATCGTTTGCCAATGACTGCTGAAAACGGCTAGGGAGAAGAAGTACGATTTTGACATCACCAAGGCCGATAGGATCTTCGATTTATTGCTAAAGGAGAAGCAAATCAACCTGCCCAACAATCATGTGACCCATCAGCCGATGAACTCAAGAAGAAGAAGTACTGCAAATGGCACAACTCCACCTCCCATAGCACTAATGACTGCAAGGTTTTCAGACAGCAAATCCAGTCGGCCATTGGATCCGGGAAGTTGAAGTTTGCCGATTCACCTCGGCCAATGAAAGTCGATGGCAACCCCTTCCCGGTTAACATGGTTCAAGCAGGCCCCAGGCGAGCTGATTAACAGAGCAAAATGGCGTACAGCTTAGCCGAAACTCTCGAGGGGGTCAAGGCAGAGAAGAGGACGACTGGAGACCAATCTGCACCAATCAACATGGTGCGTCCCGCCGATCGGGCGGCCAGACCGATCGATCTGCATGGACAGCCGACGCCACTTCCAGGAGCGTTTTGGCGGGAAGAAGAAGCCCGGTGCAACATGTTAGTGATATGCCCTAGAGGCAACATGGAGATGTTGGATATCACGTCAATGTTTATGTATAAATGAATAAAGTGTTATTCGGTTCCATGAAATAGACATCTTGTATTGATCAATAAGTACGTGACTTATTTATGAGACTCTTTATGTATGAATCTATTTCTAAACGATCCCGATCATATGTCATATTGTTGGAACAAATATGATTCTAAGATCGGCATGTTTATTGATTGATGATCATGTCTCATAGATCATGGGTATGGAGATACCAAATCAATAAACATGGACACATGTGTTGGAGAACACATTGTTGGATAGACCCACCATGAGACTCTACGGGAATTAATGTGCCATTAGTTGGTCTCGAGGTAGTGTTGGTACAAAGTCCTTAGACCGAGATCACCATGGATTCCAACATGTGTACTAGCCTACTTTGGGACTACCAAACGCTATTCCGTAACTAGGTAGTTATAAAGGTAGTTTTCGGGTTTGCTATGAAACATGGAGTGGGATGTGAGTGATCAAGATGGAATTTGCCCCTCCTTTGGAGAGATATCTACGGGCCCCTCGAGGTAATGGATTATGGAAATGCATGGCCATGCTAAGTTGATTGAGGAGTCAATCAATGACGGATAATCCAATACGGTTCGAGTGAATGGTTAAGCTATTGAAGGGATGGCACACATCTTGCCTATAGCTTAACCGGTATCGTGAGGCAAAGGGATTTGTGTACACATTACGGTTCATAGCCGATATTATATTCTTGTATACTATGGTGTCAATATGTGCTTTGCTAGGCGCCGCGTTGACAGTCGGCTGAGTTGGACTCGAGCCGACGATCGGCTAAGTTAGACTATAGCCGAAACCGAATATACCTGAACCTACAGGGTCGCACGCTTAAGGGGATAAGAACAGGCATTCGAGTTGGACTTGAATACGGCTCGATCGGATAGGGATCCGATCGGATAGAGTCCTATGGGCTTACGACGTATGGGCGGCCAACTCTATGAGATTCGGATGGGATCCGATTCAAAATAGAGTCCTGATCGGCCACGAGTCCCGTCGGCCAACTCTATATAAAGGGGTGAGGGTGGAGAGCTGCGAGTACATCAAGTCAATTACATCGCGAGCAACGAAGTAGCCGAGATCAATCTCCACGGAAACCCTCCCCACTTTCGAGCCAAACCCTAGCCTTGCATCGCGTGCTAGCACACGGGTGTTCGGCGTTCTGTCCCCGGACGTGTGGATACCGGTAGAGGCGCTGCTACGTTGCGCGCCGTTGATCGGCCGGATCGCTGCTCGGAGCGGTGGCGATTGGCGGAATCGGCTGTCCCGGTATCGGGTCGGCTTGCGGGAATCGCGGCCAGTTCCAGATCGGATAGCACGATTGGGCATTTCCTTTGCACACTCCAATCGGTAACGATCTATCAGCTCTTACTTGCAAGTGTTCCTGGTTTGCGCGGTAAAAAGTTTTTGTTTTCGGCTAGCGTAGCCTCCGCGTAACCCTTCACAACAGGCCTTATGTGAGGGAACCCGAGGTTACAGGCTTCCATTACATTAGGCATCACAGCGATGCGATCCGCACCGGTGGTGCGAGTTTTTCGATTCGTTGGGAGTCGGGATGAAGCCGCCGACGATAGACAACCGCCCGGCCTGCAAGTGAATATCGTGAGGACGAGTACCGGGACCCTTCAATGCGCAGCCCTGCTCGATTCGTCCCTAGGGCCGTGCAGTTAAACCAACAGCGACAGTCAGTGCACGATCGGCTCAGGCTGATTCACCAGACTTCTTCAAAGATGAAGAAGATAATGATGAAGAATACGACGAAGAAGCAGCCGATGACGAGCAATCGGCTAATCCACAATGGTGCCCCTCGAACCTGTTCACCAAGACGCAAAAAAGAAGAATTCAAAGGCTGAAGAGCGAAGGGCAGGAGGAGGAGGTCCGACAATTGATCCAACATCAGCGTTGTCGGCAGGGCAGGAAACAGTGGAGGCCCAAGAAGAAAAATGGCTCAGCCGATGCAAACCCGGTGACGAAAGCGCAACCGACCAAGCTAGAAGGGCAGCTAAAGGAAAAGGAAAGGTTTTTGCATCGGTCAATATGGTTTTCATATTGCAGCCGAATTCAGCGTTCCTGAGGCCGCTGCAGTCAATCTCATGCCCTATGCCACTTTTCGTAAGTTGGGAAATGGAGCCGAAGATCTAATCAAGACGAACATGGTGCTCAAAGACTTCGCGGCAATCCATCGGAGGCCAAGGGTGTGCTTAACGTCGAGCTAACCGTCGGCAGCAAAACCGTGCCCACAACATTCTTTGTCATCGACGGGAAGGGATCTTACAGCCTACTACTTGGGAGGGACTGGATTCATGCAAACTGTTGCGTCCCTTCCACAATGCACCAAAGTCTGATCCAATGGCAAGGCGACAAAATTGAAATTGTGCCAGCTGACAAGTCAGTGAGCGTTGCTAACGCTGATTTGCCACTTTGGGAAATCGACGGTATTGATTGTCTGTCCGGCTTAGTTTGGCAAGCCGATTTTCTAAAGGTGTTCGATTCGCCATACAACCTATTGGTGACGAGGAGCCCCAATTATTACTTTGAGGACAACGTGGAGGGCTCGAGCGTCTACGGCAAGGACACCGCGGACGACGACGATGGCAAGCTTGGGCAAGGATTTATGTCGGCCGACGAGCTAGAAGAAATAGATATTGGCTCTGGAGATAGGCCTAGGCCGACATATATTAGTAAAAATTTGTCTTCTCATTGTAGATCCCAGCTTATTGATTTATAAAAGGAATATAAAGATTGTTTTGCTTGGGAGTATTTTGAGATGCCTAGTCTTAGCCCGTCTATTGTTGTACATCGGCTGCCTATCAAGCCATGCTATTGGCCATTCAAACAGTCTCCCAGGAGATTTAAGGCCGATATGTACGATGCAATCAAGGCCAAAATCACTCGGCTATATGACGCTGGATTCATTCGGCCCTACCGATATGCCGAGTGGGTCTCGAATATTGTTCCAGTAATAAAAAAGAATGGCAAACTTAGGGTGTGTATCGATTTCAGGGACTTAAACAAGGCTACCCCTAAGGACGAGTACCCAATGCCCATAGCAGATTTACTAGTGGATGTTGCTGTTAACGACCAAATTTGGTAACCTAATCCCTGGGTTTGGAGCAGAGATTGAAGCGGAATCAGAGAAGGTGTACGATCTGAGAAGAGACGGAAACAGAATCTGCTGAGTCTGAATCGGCTACAGAGCCAGTCAGCTGAGAGTGAATCGGACTAGAGTAGCCGATAGCCGATTCTGAGTCAGGGTTGAAGTGGGACCAATCCCGATGGAAAGCATGGAGATAAGGAGTTGGATTTGGTTCCCAAATTACGTGTTAAAGATATTGCCATCTATGGATAGAGTCCTGTAACGGTAATTGCGTTTGTAAATTTGGGTTTTTTTAGATATTCCTATTGTGATGCGATGTGGGACTGTATCCCGAGATATTGTCGTATTTCGAATAGTAGATTAGATAGAAACTGTGTCTTGCATGGATAATGTTATTCTTGGATATAAATAGGGCCCGAGACCTCTTATAAATAACAATCACACATCAATACAACTTCGGCGCATCGTCTCCTATTTTCTTTTAGATGAGTTCTTGATCTGGCTTCGGGCTGCATCGATTCGAACCCCGAATAAGGTAAATTCTCGTCATTAGTGGTTTATTTCGTCAAATCTAGTGCTTACATCATTATGACACTCTAGGTTTAATGTTATAAACTTCACAAGTTATCATATCCGACATATAATCTAGAACAATATCTAGATCTATCTCGTCGTCGGCTCATTTCTCTCGGGGGACAACAGCCGACAGAGCTAGATCTAGATGTTGGACTAGGTTATAAGTTGTATCCATCGTCTTGAAGGGTTTGCATCAGTCTATATAGATCTAATACTATCTTTTTGTACTTAATGTTGCATCATCTATGATCTGTTAAATCGCTTTTAGAAGTATTTAGAGCTATTTGATTAGATGCTTACTTGTAGAGACAGTGTTGGGGTTTCAGCCAGCCTTACCTACTTTAATAATCTTTTAGCATTATTTACTATTAGATATATTAAAGCTGTCTCTTATATTAAGAGCTCAATCTAGTTAAATGCCTTAAGCCAGTATCAGTCCGTTGGTATCAGCCGACAGCCGATTGATCTAGGTTTAACGCATTTAGGTTAGATCGATATCTTTTGTGCAAGCATCGCCTTTTGGCCATTTTTACACTAAGTTTTTCCCCTAGTTTTCTACAATCGGCTAGGTTCAACCGGCGATGACGATACAAGAAGCAGGATTGTGTCAAGTTATTAATTTTGTCGACATCGCAGACATCAATAAAATTAGGGGGGCATATACATACATCAATCAAGAAGGCAGATATCAAGAGGAAAATTTTTCAGGTTTTCAAATGCATTTCGAAGCCTTCAAAATTATCGACAATCAAGGACATTAAGTAAAGCCAATGTACAAGCCGATTACATAATAAAGCCGGTTCGTGCCGATTACATCAAGCGTACAAGGTTCAAGACTAGGTTACAAGGCCAAGAATGCATCTATGGTCGAGATGGTTGCAGCTTGGATCGCCTTCACTTCATCGACCACCGCTTGATCTTCGGCGTCGGAGCCAGGAACCACCTTGGCCGATTTGTGAAGTTCTTTCAAGTGCTTAATGGTGGCCGTCAATTTGCCTGTCTGATCCTCTGTGGCTTTGGGCAAATCGGCCAGCACCTTTTCTTCGGCAGCAATTTCGGCATAGCATTCTTTCAGCTGCTTCATCAAGTCGGCTTCCTTGGCCCTTAGGCTGGCAATCGGGCTTGAGAAGTGGTTGGGCCAGCCTTCAGCTCATTCACCTTTGCCTTCTCGGCCTCCACACTCTTCACCGTATCTTTGATCTTGGCGGTCACATCGGCTTGGGCAAGTCTTTTGATCATACGTTGCATTGCGCGCCCAAGCCTTGGCCGATGCAGATCAATGCAAACAGCGGCCGATACCTTGGCAACAAGATCCTCAGGGAGTTGGCTTTCGATTTAAAAGAACCAACACTTGGCCGACCCGGATTCTTCCACCAGCCTGTCTGTGTCGATGTCCAGCCGACGGCGTATGTCTTGCAGTTTTTCCTTTAGCTCGTCGGCTGGGGCTTTGTCTAGGCTTGTTGCTTCCCCTTCTTCGTCACCAAGAAACTCTTTGATGTCAAAGGAGAGCAAGTCAGCCAGAGGCTGCAAAGGAAACAACAGGGTTAAGCTATGATTGGAACGGCCGATTGTTCAAGGTATGGCAAGGAGAAAGATGGGGGTGAACTTACTCTTGCTACAGGCATCGGATCGGCCTCTTCTTCAACTTCGGCCAGGTCGACGAGAGTGGTGTCTTCTTCAATGGGATCGCCAGCCGGAGTTGCTGCACCAACCTGCTCATCGGCTGACTTTGTGACGTCCTCAGCTTCTTGGTCGCCCACAGCCGATGCCGTGTGCTCGCTTGACACCTGGGGGGCAGCCGACGGAGATGGAGGAGGCTGCAAAAGAAAAGACAAGTGCCAGTTGTTAAATCGGCTGGGATTGGTAAGCTAAAATACAGACCAAAAGAAATGGTTACTAGTGGAGTGCGACGCGGAGGACGGCGAGCCAACTTCTTGACCTAAATAAAATACATTCGGTTTAGTACAAAGTGGTATTATGCTGAAGCCGAATCTAGCAAGATGAGGACTTACCGGCCATTTCTTCGTGGGAGGACTTGGAACTAGCGGGCTGTCGGCTGGAGGACTGATTGAGTTATGGCTCGAATCACTTGATTCGGCCGCTGCTCCAACAGCCACTGACATTTCTTCATCTGCAACCTCCTCGTTGAGGAGTTGGTCGACGCTGGGATCCACCGACGGGAGGCTGTCAGCTGGTGCGATTGGCTGCCTTTTCTTTTGCTTCTTTGCAGGTGCAGCCGATAGTTTCGCGCTTGGGGCAGTTCTCTTTTGCCGAGCCAGCGGCTGGCGTGTCTGTCCGTGCAGCAATCTCTTCAACTTGGGCGCGTCCCAGCCGATGGCCAACGGAGCTAGCCCACATCCATTCGGCAGAACGCCTAGGCGGTACTTGATTGGAGTGCCAGAGTTACTCACCGTCGGCCGTTCTGTTTCTGTTTCCTGCAAGGGGGAAGAAGTTGAAGTGCTAGCAGATTAAATTAGCCGATGATCCAAGAAGGGGGAATAGTTTGGAGTTCAGGACTCACCGAAGGGATTTCATCTGGCAGCAGGAGTGTGATGTAGTGAAAAGACCGCTGGTGAAAGATGTGGTGCTTGATTTCGACCCACCAATGGTCGTAGGTTGCGCTCTTCTTGTAGGCAAGCACCATGGTGCCGATGCTGTCACGGGAGGGACCGACTATATCCATCAGTTTGCTCATAATTGGGGTCTGGTCTAGGATTCCCCTTGTTTCAATCTTAACGGCGTAATAGCAGTCGATGGGCAGTTGCCCAAGTCCGAATTGCCTGGCAGCCGATACAGGGTAGTAGAATTCATAACTTTTGGCCACCGATCAGCCCCGATGGATCCCGCGCGAGAATACAAGGTGTAAGGGCGTTGTGAACAATTCTCCGCATTTGGGGTAGTCATCCGAGTTGATCTCCTCCAAGTTGAATTCGACGGGCAGCTCGAAGAGTGGTCGATCCCTGTAGAAGTACCAGCAGCGGTTGTCCTTTGCGAATCTATCATACAAGGACACGAACCACTCGGCTAGCAGTTCGGCCGATTGTTTTGATCCGGCATGCATGGCCGCTGCTTCTCCATAGCACAGACACCTCGTGGTGGTTATCTCGTTTCCATCATCATCTTCAATCGGCTCCAGTCGTGGAAAGCGCGCTTCAGTCAGAGGTGGCCGACCGGCTATTTTTTGGGTCATCAATACTAGCCAGATTTGAAGAAACCACCACGGGCCCCCAGTGTTGATGAGGTGTTGACAACTACCTTGGCTACTGCTTGATGGAGGGTTTGATATAAGTAGCCGAGGAGGTACTTGGCCAGAGGGATCTTTTTCTTCTCTACCAAGGCCTCGGCTACAACTTGCCAATTGGCAGTCGGCCCACAGCTTGAGCCGTAAGACATAAATTTTTCCAGCCACATCATGAGAAATGTGGCGTGTTCCCTAGGGCCGACTGGTCCATCCCTCATGTTCATGGCCACGTAACCGCTCCATCCCCCTATGGACTTGGTCTTAAACTGATGTTGGCCTTTCCTAGTCAGTTCTTCAGGGTTAGCCGACGACAAGATGTTTAATCCAGTAGTCATTACTACGTCGGCTAGGGTAATTGTCATTGGACCTTGTTGAAACATGAAAGCATTCAAAGTATCATTCCAGAAGTAGGTCACGGCCGACATCAATGGTTCATCTTTCTCCATATCGGCTATTGACAAGGCTAAACATTGAGCTATCCCTACTTCTTCCCAGTGGGTTTGCTTGGCCGATTGCATCCTTTTGTACCATTCAGGCCAGGACTTGTCCATGGACGACCAAGATTTGAAGGTTCCAGCCCAGTGATTCAGAGAGGGTTTCCTCATGTTATAGGGCATCCTATCGATTTCAGCTATTATTATCTCAGTGGGGTCCTTGTTGCCGATAGGCCCTAGAAAGTATCTATTGTTCCGAGCAAGACTGGGGATGACTATCTGATGGGACAAATGCTACAATCAGAAAGCAGAACAAGTTCATAAATCGGAAACCCTAGAATGCAGATCTATACATCAAGGCGGTAAAGAAAGGGTTTTTAGCCGATTAGGGCGTACCTCGGGGAACTCAGCAGGTGTGGTGGCCAATGCGGGCGGTGGCGCGGAGGAAGCCATATCATAAGCGCAGATGAAATCATCGACGTGGGTCTTGAAGGCTGGACGGGTCGCCGGAGAGCTTGAAGGTGTCTGCTGAGGTGGCTATCTGTTTGACGGTGTGACTTGTTTGGCGGCCGTGGGGGCGGTATTTGAAGAATTTTTGTAACGGTCAAAGCAGAGTCACGCTAGGATTGTGGCTAGGATTTGAATCGCCTAAAATCCGCAACATTTCATATCGCGGACTTGGGGGGCATGTGTTAACGACCAAATTTGGTAACCTAATCCCGGGTTAGAAGCGAGATTGAAGCAGAATCGAGAAGGTGTGCGATCCGAGAAGAGATGAAAACAGAATTGGCCGAGTCCTAATCGGCTATGGAGCCGCTGGCGAGAGTGAATCGGACTAGGGTAGCCGATAGCCGATTTCGAGTCGGGTTGAAGTGGGACCAATCCCGATGGAAAGCGTGGAGATAAGGAGTTGGATTCGGTTCCCAAATTACGCGTTAAAGATATTGCCATCTATGGATAGAGTCTTGTAACGACAATTGTGTCTGTAAATTATGGGTTTGTTTAGATATTCCTATTGTGATGCGATGTGAGACTGTATCCTGAGATATTATCGTATTTTGAATAGTAGATTAGATAGAAACCATGTCTTGCACGGATAATGTCATTCTTGGGTATAAATAGGGCCCGAGACCTCTTGTAAATAACAATCACAAATCAATACAACTTCGGCGCATCGCCTCCTATTTTCTTTTAGACGAGTTCTTGATCTGGCTTCGGGCTGCATCGATTCGAACCCCGAATAAGGTAAATTCTCGTCATTAGTGGTTTATTTCGTCGAATCTAGTGCTTACATCATTATGACACTCTAGGTTCAATGTTATAAACTGCGCAAGTTATCATATACGACAGATAATCATGGATGGTAATGCAGGTTACAATCAAATTTTTATGGCCGAAGAAGACATTCACAAGACTGCTTTCAGATGCCCAGGAGCAATCGGCTTTTTTGAATGGGTTGTCATGACATTTGGGTTGAAGAATGCTGGAGCAACTTATCAAAGGGCCATGAATTATATTTTCCCTGGAGCAGAATGCAGAAGCCAATGATTTGGCTCAAGGGGCATCGGGTTACAAGCCGATGACAAAAGATATTGAGATAGAGATTGCCACCATAACAGCCGACGATTGGAGGTTTGAAGTTTACAGTTATTTACAGAACCCTTCCCAGTCGGCTTCAAGGAAATTATGCTACAAGGCTTTAAGATATGTCTTGCTCGATGAAGATTTATACTATCGGACGATTGATAGCGTGCTACTCAAGTGTCTCAGTGCCGATCAAGCCAAGGTGGCTATCGGAGAAGTGCATGAAGGGATTTGTGGCACGCACCAATCGGCTCATAAGATGAAGTGGCTACTGCGGAGAGCAGGGTATTTTTGGCCAACGATGCTGGAGGATTGTTTCAAGTACTACAAGGCTACCAGGATTGTCAGAAATTCGAAGTTATACAAACACCAGCATCGGCTATGAACCCAATAATAAAGCCTTGGTCGTTCAGAGGTTGGGGAATAGATATGATTGGCCAGATCAATCCACCCTCAAGTAAGGGACATAAATTCATACTGGTGGCAACAGATTATTTCATGATGTGGGTGGAAGCAATTCCTCTAAAGAAGGTCGATTCAAAGGACGCAATCGAGTTTGTTAAAGAACACATTGTGTACCGATTAGGCGTCCCTCAAACAATAACAACAGATCAGGGATCTATCTTCGTATCGGATGAGTTTGTTCAGTTTGCCGACGGCATGGGAATCAAGCTGCTCAATTCTTCGCCGTATTATGCTCAGGCCAACGTGCAAGCAGAGGCTTCGCCGTATTATGCTCAGGCCAACGGGTAAGCAGAGGCTTCAAACAAGAGGTTGATTAAGCTGATAAAGAGGAAGATTTCTGAATATCCCAAGCAATTGCATAGCGGATTAGCCGAATCACTTTGGGCCTATCGAATGGCTTGCCACGGATCTATCCAAGTTCCTCCGTATAAACTAGTCTATGGGCACAGAGCAGTTTTACCATGGGAAAACATCATCGGCTCTAGAAGAATTCAGTTACAAGACCAGCTTACAGCCGATGATTACTACAAAATCAGCTTACAGCCGTTTATAACTACAACCTCATGGTAGATGAATCAGAAGATTTGGTGTTGTCACAGATGAGGGCCTTGTAAAAAGTAACAAAGGATAAGGAACGAGTAGCCCGCCATTATAACAAGAAGGTTGTTCCTAAGTCGTTCGAAGACGGCGAACTCGTTTGGAAACTGATATTGCCGATCGGATCAAGAGACAATAAGTTCGGCAAATGGTCACCAAATTGGGAAGGGTCATTCAAGATCCACAAATGCGTCTCTAAAGGAGCTTATATGCTAGAGGGTTTGGATGGAGAAGTGTTTGGGAGGGCTCTGAATGGCAAATATTTAAAGAAATATTACCCAAGTGTATGGGTCAACTCGTGATTTGGCTATGGTCGTGCCGATTCATGTTAGCCGATGCTTTGTAACGTACGCATCGCCTTTAGGGCGTTTTCACGCCAAGTTTTCCCCCTAATCTTCATACATCGGCTCTGCCTAGCCGGCAGCAACAGGATATTTGACTTGATAATTTTGTTAACGCTGGGAACACCTTCAACAAAATTAGGGGGCATATACGACACAACACGGATATCAAGAAGGCAGAGGAGACCGAACGAATTTTTCAAAATTTTTGATGCCTTCAAGCAAGTTGGGGGTGATCGACAGGCATGCATTAATTGGCGATCAAGTAAGGCAAGCCGATTACAGTAGTCAGTTCGAATCATTTATAAGAGTCGACGAAAGCCGATTACAAAAACAGTTGGTTTACAAGACGTGCAAGTTCGTGCCCCATACAACTATTATAGCCGATTCAGTGCCCAAGGAATTCAGGAATAGCCGATATCGCCTTACGACGGATCCCGTCTATCTCTTCAATGGCCTTCGCATTGGCTGCGTCGTTCCCCGAGATCGGCTTCATCGCCTTGGCCATGTCGGACAGATTTGACACGGTCGCCTTAATCTTTGCTCGTTGGTCCTCGATTTCCTTCGGCAGGCCGGCCACACGTTGTTCCTTGGCTATGATATCGGCTTCAATCTTGGCAAGTTCAGCTACCAGCTCCTCCCGACGCTTTCGAAGTCGATCAAGTTCAGCAATCGGCTCGGGCTTCAAGGCGTCAAATTTAGCCTTCTCGGCAGTAATCTCTTACTGGTTGGCCTTGATGGTGGCTTCCAATGCTTGGTTTTCGCGGTGATCGGCTATCCTCAGTTTAGCTCGTTCAAGTTTGTGTCGATGCGCCTCCAAAAACGTGGTCGGTGCAATAATATCAGCCAGCTGGTCCGGCAGCCGATCTTGAATATCCTCAAACCGACTATGGATAGAACCGCAGTCGGTGACCAAGAAATCAAGGGAACACTCTAGCCGTTTGGCTATGTCTGACAGAGTGGCTCGTAGCTCCTCGTCCGACACCACCATGGCCTTATCGGCGCCCTCGTCAGGATCAAGGAATTCCGATAGATCGAAGTCCAGGAGATCAGCTACAGACTGTAAGTTAGAAGGTGGTTAGGAGAGCCGACAAAGCTGAAAAGCTAATTTATAAAACTGAACAGGACTTTCTCGGATAGCTTGAACTGAGGTAGCCACATCCTCAGCGTCACCATCACGTGTGGCCGTCGGCATCGGCTCCCTTGATGCCTGGGGGGCAGGTGTTGGAGCACGGGGAGGCTGGAAAAGGTGCAAGTCAGAAATTCGGCTGTGCTAGTAAGAAGGAAATGAAGATAGAGCTTACTGAAGGAGGAGGAGCCGTTTTCTTCTTGGCAGCTAATTTCTTTGCTTGCAGACACATAAAGTCGGTAAATCATAATGATAAAAAAGAAAAATGGTGAGACTAAGCGATGAAAAATGCTTACCGGCTTTCGGAGGGCTTGGAGTCTGCTCGATGGTCTGCTCGGCCGATGGACTCTGAGCATACTTATCCGAAGAGCTCGTTTCGGCTGTGGCGGCGTTGACGGCTTGCTCCATTTCCTCGTCCCTAACTTGCTCTTCAAGGATCGCATCGACATCCGGGTCGATTGGGGGCAAGTCGTCGGCTGGGGTTGTTTTTGGTTTCTTTGAAGCTCGTTTTCTTTTCTCTGCAGCCGGAGTAGCAGCAGCCGACGGCATCGCCCTTTTCAGCTGATGTAATGGCGCATGGGTTTGGCCCGTGAAGCAGAGTGGCCAGCCCGCAACCGCCGGATAGCACGCCAAGGGCATAAAGGATTGCCACCCCCGTATTACTTGTGTGTGGAGGGGAGGTATCAGTCGTCTGCAAAGGAATAAGGCATGATTAGTCAATAATACAAGAAGTGGCCGAAGAAAGCTAAGACAAAAAAAGAGATACTTATCGATGAGGTCATCTCCGGGTCGATGATGGTCAAGTACATCGAGGCCGATTGATGGAACAAGTGCTGCTTCCATTCGTTCCACCATCGGTTGAAGATTGTTGTCCTTGTCACCACCAGATCAATGTTGTTGATGCTGCCTAGAGGGGGGCCAGGAATGCTGAGCAGCCGATTCATTATGATATCTTCCTCGATCTTGCTTCTGGATTGGATCTTGTCTGAGTAGTTGTTGACGAGAAATCTCTCTCACGCGCTGGCCTGGGAGATCTGCTTGACTCCAGTGCAGGTCCTTCTCGGCTGCCTACAGCGTGTAGGGCGTGCCAGTTGATTTGATCTGCTAATCAAAAAGAAAAACAAGATAGTGTACGTTAAGCGTTAGGTTAGATCCCCACGGGATCGGCTAAGGAAATCCATGGATGTATATATGCTATTCTAGACCATATTTGGGCCAAGTGACTGGAATGGGTCGGCTACACCGAGACAGCATCAGCCGCTTGATCCAAATATAGTGAAGAATAATAAATATACAGATCAATAATCTAGCCGATACTAGAAAGCTAACAGCGAATCGGCTAGTGCTCCGATGAATCTTATATGAAGATAATATTCCTGAATCAAACGTATAATTCAGAAATCGGCCATCGGCTGCCCGGGAAGAACCGATTTCACTAAGCAATGTTCGAGAGGAACACGATCTTAACATAAGAGGCAATCCGAATATAAATCTAGTAACGATCATGTTAAAAGAAAAATATTAGGGCAAATAAGGCCGGCTGAAACCCCGACGCTATCTCTAGATAATATAAATCCCGGAAGAATAGATCACTCACAGTTCTAAAGACGACTCAATAGTTCGGACTCGATGCAACATTAAGTATCAAAAGAAATATCCAATCTGTTACAACCGACTTACACTCCTTGAGATGGTGGATACCACATATGAACCAACTAACCCTTAGATCTAGCCCTATTGACCACATGTTCTTGACGAAATAAGCCAACAACAAGATAGATCTAAACATTGATCTAATTCATATGCGTTATATGATATATGACGCAGTAAAATCACTAATTCTAATGTATCATTGCGATGGAAGCATTAGAAACAGATAATCATACCACTAATGACAGATATTTACCTGAACTTGGGGATCGAAACGATGCAGCCCAAAGCCAAACAAAGTGTTCGTCTAAAAGAAAAGGTTGGCGATGTGCCGAAGATTAGATTGATTGAATCGTATTTTTTTACAGAGGGCTTCAGGTCCTATTTATACCCAAAATACAAATACTTGTAACAACCCTGGACTCTATCTAGCGGGACCTAGGCCGTGCTACAACCAACAATCTAACAAATCTCTAGATTACAGATATAATTGTCGTTATAGGACTCTATCCATAAGTGACAATATCTTTTAACGCGCAACTAGCAGCCGAATCTTTCATTTATCTCCAAGTTTCTGCACTAAACACGGCTTCATCTCTTCCGGACTCAGAATCGGCTATCGTCTGCTCCCATTCGATCCATCCTCAGCCGACTAACCCTGCAGCCGATCCCTTTTTAGTCGATACGATTCCTTTCTTCAGCCGATCCGATCTCGCTTTGCCTTTATGAACTTAGGAACTCAATTACCAAATTTCAGTGTTAACACATGCCCCCCAAGTCCGTAATACGAAGTGTTGCGGATTTGCTCGCCTATTCAAACTCTTGCTTCCTTCTTGGCCCAACCGCCTCGGCTTCTCCCCAAGTGCTCTTTAAATATCCACCTCTCTCGGCCGAATCGCCTACGCCTTTAACATGTGCTCAGCTTTCCTCACGAACAAACTTCCTCCCTTTCTCTCTCTCCCCCGGCGACTCCATCGGCGCTCGACAACCTTCCCCACGTTCTTCAAACTCATCTTCGCCCCGAGCTACCCGATGGCCTCCGCCGCTGCATCAAGCACCTCCAACTCGCCGGCCACCACCGTCACGCCGGCCGCAACCACTGCGCCATCTGCTGCCGCCGTCGCAACCGCTTCAGCCCCTGCTGCAACCGAGTTTCCTTAGGTACTTCCTTCGATCCACGATTTTACTCCCAACCTGCTTCTCCAAATATCCTCACATCAATGATTCGTTCGGTGATTTTTTCAGTAGCATTTTATCCCATACTTTTATCAATTAGTACTTTTCCTGTTCCCGAACCATAAAACACAATCATTCCTGACTAGTACTTTTCTCCCCTTCTTCGGACTGTAGCATCTGTCTCATCAAGTTTTTATCCCCAATTCGACACAAGCAGAGAAGTATTTCCTCGGACCTATCGGCAACACAGACCCAACTGATGTAATCATAGCCGAAACCAACCGCATCCCTTTTAACACCGCCAAACCGTCTCTCTCCCATTGGAACGGAACATTCAAAGCTTGGCCATCCATTGATGCAGCTTGGACTGAATGGTACAAAAAGGATACAGTCGGCCAAGTACGCCCAGTGGGAAGAGAAAAAACTTGCCCAATGCTTGGAATTGTCCATCGCAGGCATGGAGAAAGACGAGCCGCTTCTATCGGCTGCGACCTACTTCTGGGACGATAGTTTTAACGCCTTCATCTTTCGACAAGGGCCGATGACCATCACACTAGCTGATGTATATATGACAATTGGACTGGACATTGAATCATCAGCTAACCCCAGCGTTTTGAACCGAAAAGGCCAGCATCAGTTCAAAACCAAAGCTATCGGTGGATGGAGCGGCTTCATTGCCCAAAACATGAAGGACGGGACAGTCGGCCACCGGGAATACACCGCCTTCCTGATGATGTGGCTGGAAAAGTTTATATTCTGCAGATCGAGCTGTGGGCCGACCGCTAATTGGCAAATCATGGCCGAAATCCTGGCCGACGGGAAGGAATTTGCACTGGGAAAATACCTCCTCGGCTACTCATATCAAATGCTACATCAAGCTGCCGCGAAAATAGCCGCCAACGCCCCAGTCAACACTGGTGGCCCCTGGTGATTCCTCCAAATCTGGCTGGTGTTAGCCACCCAGAATGTAGCTGGTCGGCCCCGTCTGACAGACGCCGGATTCCCGCGGCTAGAGCCGATTGAAGATGAAGAAGGTAACCAGATTGACACCAGGCGATGCACGAACTACGGAGAAGCAGCCGCCGCCCATGAAGGCTCAAAGCAATCGGCCGAGCTATTGGCTGAATGGTTCACAGCCTTTTATGATGGGATGTCCCAGGACAACCGCACTTGGTACTTCTATCCAGACCGGGGATCGTTTGAGTTGCCGATTGATTTCAATTGGGATGACCTCAACTCAACCGATAACCCAAGGTGCAGAGAATTGTTTGCCGCCTCTTTGTCTCCCTGCATCTTGCCAACCGGGGTTCACCAATGTCGATCAACGGCCTGGAGCTATGAATTCTATTACCCGGTATCGGCGGCGAGGCAGTTTGGTGTTGGGCAACTGCCCATCGGCTTTTTCTATGCCGATAAGATTGAAACCAGAGGGGCAGTCGGCCAAGACTTGATGATGAATTGGTTGCTGAACATAGCCGGTCCTCCCCTCGGTGACGCCAGCATGATCACACTGTCTACGAGGAGAAGCGTCGCTTACGACCGATGGTGGTCTGAACTCAAACGCCACATTTTCCACCAACGGCCGTCTTGCTACATCGACCTGCTTCTACCTGCTTCTACATCGACCTGCTTCTACTCAAACGCAACATCATCCCCTCGGTATATTTCTGTTTCAGGCTAACAATTTTCCTCTTACAATCCATTCATCGGCTGGATTAGCTGATTAACATTCATGTTTCGATTTTGCAGGAGACGGAAATAGAGCGGCCGACGGTAAGTGACTCCGGACGCCCCATCGAATATAACCCAGGCGTTCTGGATGTAGGGGGCCTTGCTCCGTCGGCCATCGGCTGGGGGGCGCCCAAACTATCATCACTGTTGCGAGGGCAGGTGCATTAGCCAATCACGCCGAAAAGAAAGGCGGCACCACCACCGCGTTTGTCAGCCACACTTGCCCCCAAGAGGGTGAAAAAGATAAAATCGGCCGCATCGGCCGACAGCCTCCCCCCTCTGGATCCGGCCATCGAGCAATTCCTCGATGCTGCTGTCAATGAGGAAGCGCCAACGGCTGCCCGGGTGGCGGCCGAACCCGGGGCCTCGAGTCCTGAATCAGTAAACGCCCCGACTGACGTTTCGCCAGCCCCAAGCCCGCCGACAAGGCGTCCACCGGTAAGCTTTTACTTCATTGGGCTTGGTCTCGCGATGATTGCTTGCGCCTGATCGGTCTGTTGTTCGCAGGTCAAGAGATTGGCCGGTTGCACTCCTCGTCCCGCGCCACCGGTAATCATCTTCCGTCACTTTGTCTGTGGTAATCGATCGGTTCATCCACTAATCCTTTCTTCTGCAGCTCCCGCGATCTCCATCGGCTCCCCCCAGGCGTCGGGCGAATGCACTGCGCCTATTGGGGATAGTGGTGATAACGCCGACAAAGAGGGTCGGACGGCCATGGGCGATAATTCAGCCGAGCCAACAGCCCTGACAACGGTGCCGACGGTAAGCCAACTGATTTCGACTATCGGCTTTGTCATGCCCCTGATCCTTTCTCCTTCCGCTGTAGAACGTGGCCGACCTTCTCAACTTCGACTTGTCGGAGTTCGAGGAGCCTGGTGATACCGGCGAGGAAGCACTTGCAGCGTCGGCTGAGGGCCTGAGGACCACCTTAGCTGATATCGGCAATCGGCTGGAAGCTTCATTGGACGCGCTAGTGGTCGACAACGGCTCAATACGCACGCGATTCAGAGACATCCAAGACCAGCTGTCGGACGCCGTAGCCGAAGCCATCGTGCCGGCGACCTTCATGGAAGCCTATCAGTTCAAGTATGAACGAGCCCGACAGCGAATAATTGATCACCGTGAGAGTAAAGCGCGGTCGGCTGCCATCTAGTCGACAAAAGAAGCCATTGAGAACCGGAAGGCCGCCTTTGACCGCCTGAAGACAGAACCGGCGGCCAAGCTTGAGCAACTCTGCGCCCGTCGGGATCAATTGGTGGCCGATCCCGTTCAAGTTACAAACGAAATCGATGTCCACGAGGAGTACATAGCTGATCTGCCGGCCAAGGTTGAAGCCGAGCGCCAAGGCATCAGGGCGGCCGTGGCGCATTTGCGCGACTTGGTGTGGAGCACCCGATCGGTGGCCGGGTCCGAGGCCGACGACCTTAGGGCAATTGGCGAAATCGACCAGATTAGACGGACGGCGTTGTCACCATCGCCGATTTCCTGAAAAATGAGACTGTAAACTGTCCGACCTTGTGAGGTCAGCTTGTATTTCTGTACCGTACTTGTGTTCCTGTGATGTGATTGGATAATCCGTATTACTTGCGCTTAATACCTGGCTTCGACTCGTGTGTCATAATTCATCAATTTTATGCCATTGCGCTCGTAGATATAATCGGCTGTGTTCGTAGGTTAGGTTGTCCCTTGGCTGTGTGCGGCGTCTCGACTTGTTCGGTTCGAAATCGACCCCGAGATGACGCCCTGACCTTTAGCGTTATCCTTCGGACACCTGTCTCGCTGGTTATCGGCCGGTAATACCCGATCACGTTGCCGATCTGGCTTCGTAGGCCGACTCATCCGAATCTGTACTTCAAGAACCCGTGAGTCCTGGGCGATAGGTATCCAGACCTGCGCAGTCACCAGCCATTCAACGATTCCTGACGCCTTTAATGATGATCTCTTCGACTCTTGCTTTGACCCTTGGGTCGGCAGTGACCTTTCACATCTAAAAACTGTATCTTTTCTTTCTATAAATGGGCTCCTCCGGCCCTTCCTGAATAACTCACGGCCGAAGAAGACAACCTCCAGGAGTACGACGCCTAGTCTTCGAAGTCTTCGGCAAGGCTTCCCATGGCTTCTTCGAGCTCGTCAGTGAACCAGGTGATTCCCCAACTCATCTGTTCTTGCCATTTTCTCCCTTCGAGTACTCAGGAATGGATTTCCTCGCAGCCGCCTCATCCACTTCGGGTGATCCTGGAGATCATGGAGACACCGTACAAACTGTCGGTCAGCCAAGACCGACGAGTGAGGGCTAACCTGAAACGCTTCAGGGAGTTGGAGGCTCGTCACTCGGCGGCCAGGCCTCCCGTTCACCTTTGCGGCATCCCGACTGCTGCCCCCATGGCGTCTTCGATGCTCGCGCGCCTCGATCGGCTGGAAGGTAGGCAACTTGCCAACGAGCTACTGACCACAACCACCGACATAAGGGTCACTTGGGTGGAGTACCTGATCTTGGATGCTCTAGAGATGGAGACTGCGGAGCCCATCGAACGAGCCCTGGCGGCCATTAGGGACTACCTAGCGAACATGTAATCAAAGACGGCTTCGCGCCGATTCTGAATAAAGCTTGTTTTAATGTTCCTGATTTTGCCCAATTTTTGCGTCGGAATCGGCCTGGTTTTTCAACTTCTAGCCTGATTTTTATATTGCAATCGGCCTGCTTTTTCGGTTGACTTGCGCATCTGTATGCCCCCCAAGTTTTGTTGATAGCTTTGATGTCGACAAAATTTGTGAGTTTGAGTCATGCATACATTCTGGTCTTCCCTGTCGGGCAATCACGAGCCGATCATGGAGCGCTTGAGGTAGTGTATGTGAATGCCTAAAGGCGATGCCTTGTAAGACATCGGCTGTCGTGGGTCGGCCGCTGTGACAATAGCCGACTCTCGAATTGATCCATACGCTCGGGTAATATTTCTTTAGATATTTTCCATTAAGGGCCCTTCCGAATATCTCTCCATCCAACCCTTTTAGCATGTAAGCTCCTTTAGAGACGCATTTGTGGATCTTGAAAGGCCCCTCCCAATTTGGTGACCATTTGCCGAATTTGTTGTCTCTAGGCCCGATCGGCAGTATAAGTTTCCAAACGAGTTCGCCTTCCTCAAACGATTTAGGTATAACCTTTTTATTGTAATGTCTGGCTACTCGTTCTTTATCTTTTGTTACTTTTTCTAAAGCTTTCATCCTGGACAAAGCGAGATCCTCCGACTCGTCTACCATGAGATGATATTAATCGTCGGCTGTGAGTTGGTCCTGTAGCTGAATGCACCTTGAGCCGATGACGCTTTCCCAAGGCAGCATTGCTTCGTGTCCATAGACCAGTTTGTACGGGGGACTTGGATTGACCCGTGGCATGCCATCCGATACGCCCACAATGATTCGGCCAATCGGGTGTGCCATTGCTTAGGATGCTCAGAGATCTTTCTTTTATTCAGCTTGATCAAGCTTTTGTTTGATGCTTCAGCCTGCCCGTTGGCTTGCGCGTAATACGGCGAAGAGTTAAGTAGCTTGATCCCCATGCCGTCGGCAAACTCGACAAACTCGTCAAACAAAGATAGACCCCTGGTCGGTCGTTATTGTTTGCGGAACGCCAAATCGATAGATGATGCGTTCTTTGATGAACTCGATTGCGTCCTTAGAATCCACTTTTCTGAGAGGGATCGCCTCCACCCATTTTGTGAAATAGTCTGTGGCCACTAGGATAATTTGTGCCCTTTGCTTGAAGGTGGATTGATCTGGCCGATCATATCAATGCCCCATCCCCTGAAGGGCCACGGCTTGATGATTGGGTTCATGGCTGACGCCGGTGCTCATTGTATCGTGTCGAACTTTTGACAGTCCTGGCACCCTTTGTAGTATTTGAAACAATCCTCCAGCATTGTTGGCCAGAAGTACCCGGCTCGGCGAAGTAGCCATTTCATTTTTTGGGCCGATTGACTTGTGCCACAGATTCCTTCCTGTACTTCCCCGATGGCCACCGTAGCTTGATCGGCCCCCAAACACTTGAGTAATACGCCTTCAATCGTCCGATAGTATAGGTCTTCATCGAGTAGTACGTACCGTAGCGCCTTGTATCGTAGTTTCCTTGTGGCCGATTGAGAGGGGTCTTTGAGATAATTGTAGACGTCAAATCTCCAATCATCGGCTGTGATGGTGGCCACACCTACGTCTCTCGCTCGCCGGTAGCCGATGCCCCTTGAGCCAAATCATTGGCCTCCGTATTCGCTCCCTAGGGATATGCTTCAAAGTGACTAGCCGGAAACCATCCATTAACTCCCGGCATTGTCGGTGATAGATCATCGGTGCGTCGTTTTTGCACTCATATTCCCTAATAATTGGCTGATGACGAGCAACGAATCTCCCATTATCTCGACTGCGTCAGCTTCCACCTCCTTGAGCAGAGTTAACCCTTTGAGAACGGCTTCATACTTGGCTTGGTTATTCGTAGCGTGGGGGTCAGTGGAGAAAGCGAACTCGAAGCTTGCCCCTCTGGGCGAGATAAGGACTAAGCCGATGCCGCAGCCGTTGGTGCATACCGAGCCATCGAAAGTCAAAGTCCAAGGCATAATTTCCATTGAGCCGATCGAATCGTTTCTATGTTCCATAATGAAATCAGCTATGGCTTGTCCCTTTACTGCCCTTGGTGCCTGATACCTTAGATCGAACTCTGTTAGCGCGAAGATCCACTTTCCGATCCTTCCTTTGAGCACTGGAGCCGACAGCATGTACTTGACTACATCGGCTTTGCAAGTTACCTCATTGGACAACAGATAGTGCCTCAACTTTGTACATGAGAAATAGAGGCATAGGCATATCTTCTCGACAAGTGAATACCTTGTCTCTGCGTCTAGGAGCCGCCGGCTGAGATAGAAAATGGCTTTCTCTTTGCCGTCGACTTCTTGGATTAGGACAGAGCCGATGGACTTGTCGTCGGTTGACAGGTATAGCTTGAACAGTACTCCCTTTTGTGGAGGCATCAGAACTGGAGGAGAGCTTAGATAATCTTTTATGTTGTCTAACGCTTTCTGTTGCTCTACCCCCCACGTGAAGGTCCGATCGGCCTTAAGCCGAAGCAATGGTGTGAACGGCTCCATTTTTTCGAGAGATTAGCTATGAACCATCTAATGAAGTTTATCTTTCCGATCAATGATCGTAACATCCCGAAAATCGAAGAAACGAAATCGGAACGTAAAATCGGAACTTTCAAAAACCTTCGCTTGTTGCTTCTTCCTCGGGTTTGTTGCTTCTTATTTGCCACTCGGTTGCATAAATTTAGTCATGATCAATTCCCTTTCGGTATTTTTGGATGATTTGGAGTTTGTCGGAATGAAAAATGCGAAAACCCGTATTAGGGATTTTTAAAGAAGAAATCGAAGAAGTACGGATTTATGAAAATACGATTTGGGAGTAATAGAATAGTACTTGTGGTTGGGGGAGGATAAATTAGGACACAAAATAAATAATAAAATATTTGGGAGTCGTACTCGAAACTGGGAAAATTTTGGAAAATAAAGAGGTGAATTATGAAATTAGGAAAAAGGGATTTAAATAAATAAATATGAAAAATAATGTGGGAAAATAAAAGTGGAGAAAAGTTGAAAATATTATATTAAAAATTATTTTTGAAATATAGGAATTTATTTTGGAATTTTTAGAAGAGAGAAAAATTGAAATAGGAATTGAAAAATCAAAAATCGGGAAAATGGAAAAACAACACTGTTCATATTGCGCCAGGTGTTCGACGCCGTGCCGCGTCGTACCGCGCACGCCCGCGCGCTCGACACGCGCCGCGCCGCGCCGCCCCCCGGCCCCACCCTCGCACCGCGCGCGCGCACCGACCCCTACCCGCGCGCGCCACGCGCCGCGCGAGCGCGCGCGCCGCGCCCGCGCGCCCCCGCCGGACCCCGCCGTGCCTTGCGCCGGCGCTCGCCCGCGCCCGTACCGGCCCGCCCGTGCCTCGCGCCCTCGCCGCCACGCGCTCGCCGCGCCGGACCCCACGCCGCGCGCGCAGCCGTGCCGGACCCCGCCGCGCCGCGCGCTCCGTCCGTCACGCGCGCGCGTCGAGCCGACCCAAGCCCGGCGCCGCCGCGTGGCACCCACGCTGCGCCGCCCCCACCGCGCCGCGCCCTCCCGGCCGCGCCTATAAAAGGGCAGCGACCCCCCGCCTTTGCCGCACCGCCGCCGCCCTCTCTCCTCCGTTTCCCGAGTGCCAACGCCGTCGCGCCGTGCGCCAAGCCTCCCAATGCCCCACCACACCTCCCGAGGTCCGCCGTCGCCGATAAGCCCCGCCGCCGCCCTCCTTTCCCCATGCGCTCGTGCCGCCGCGCCTCTGTTTCGGCCGAACCTCGGTCGAGCACATTGAGTGCAATGAACAGTGGGCTGGAAAAAGAAAAAAATAAAATAAAATAGGAAAAATTTGGAAAAATTTTAGAAAATTTGGAAAAATATTTTGGGAAGGTTTGAGTAAAATTTTGGGCAAAAATAAAGTATATTTTTGTATGTTTTCTCGGTGCGAAGATTTGGAAATCAAATCCGGACTTTCCCAAAATTCCGTTTTGCGTCGTTTTTGAATCCGAATTTCGTTTAGACCTTTGTCGCCATTTTAATATGTTTCTATTTTGTGCTCGGACCTTCAAAACCTCTAGCACCAATCCCGCCGCAGATATTTTCCAATCCGTTTTCTTGAGCAAATCGCGATCGTCGTTTTGCGAAAACCCTAAGTCGTCGACCCGATGACGAAACTTGAAGTTTTTCGGGGCGATCGTGAAGGGTTACGCGGACGCTACGCTAGCCGAAAACAAAAATTTTCTACCGCGCAAACCAGGAACACTTGCAAGTAAGGGCCGATAGATCGTTACCGATTGGAGTAGAGTGCGCGGAGTAGCCAATCGGGGCAATCCGATCCGGACAGTCTAGCCGATTCCGGAGACGCCGATTCGCCAATCAGCCGATTCGAGTTGTCCGCCGCGTTCTCACGCCTCGCTCGATGCGCCCGACCGCAGCCGATTCCACCACAACCGATCGCTCCGATTGCAGCCGATCCGAAGCCGATCAACAGCGTGCAACGTAGCAGCGCCTCTACCGGTATCCACACGCCGGGACGAACGCCGAACACCCGTGTGCTAGCACGCGATGCAAGGCCAGGGTTTGGCTCGAAAGTGGGGAGGGTTTTCGTGGAGATTGATCTCGACGACTTCGTTGCACGCGATGCAATTGACGTGTCGCAGCTCTCCACCCCTCCCTCCTTTATATAGAGTTGGCCGACTAGGACTAGTGGCCAATCAGGACTCTATTTTGAATTGGATCCCATCCGAATCTCATAGAGTTGGCCGCCCATACGTCGTAAGCCCATAGGACTCTATCCGATCGGATCCCTATCCGATCGAGCCGTATTCGAGTCCAACTCGAATGCCCGTTCTTATCCCCTTAAGCGTGCGACCCGTAGGTTCAGGTATACTCGATTTCGGCTATAGTCTAACTTAGCCGATCGTCGGCTCGAGTCCAACTCAGCCGACCCGTCAACGCGGCGCCTAGCAGCACATATTGACACCATAGTATACAAGAATATAATATCGGCTCGAACCTGTAATGTGTACACAAATCCCTTTGCCTCACGACACCAATTAAGCTATAGGCAAGATGTGTGCCATCCCTTCAATAGCTTAACCATTCACTCGAACCGTATTGGATTATGTCCGTTGATTGACTCCTCAATCAACTTAGCATGGCCATGCATTTCCATAATCCATTACCTCGAGGGGCCAGAGATATCTCTCCAAAGGAGGGGCAAATTCCATCTTGATCACTCACATCCCACTCCATGTTTCATAACAAACCCGAAAACTACCCTTATAACTACCCGATTCACGGAATAGCATTTGGTAGTCCCAAAGTAGGCTACTACACATGTTAGAATCCATGGTGATCTCGGTCTAAGGACTTTATACCAACACTACCCGAGACCAACTAATGACACATTAATTCTGTAGTGTCTCATGGTGGGTCTATCCAACAATGTGTTCTCTAAAACATATGTCCATGTTTATTGATTTGGTATCTCCATACCCATGATCTATGAGACATGATCATCAATCAATAAACATGCCGATCTTAGAATCATATTTGTTCCAACAATATGAAATATGATCGGGATCGTTTAGAAATAGATTCATACATATAGAGTCTCATAAATAAGTCACGTACTTATTGATCAATACAAGATGTCTATTTCATGGAACCGAATAACACTTTATTCATTTATATATAAACATTGACGTGATATCCAACATCTCCATGTTGCCTCTAGGGCATATCACTAACAATCTCCCACTTGCACTAGAGTCAATCATGTAAGTATCTAATACCCATTGCTCTTGTGTGCGCCTCATGCTTCGGCTGAGGGAGAGGTTTTGTCAGCGGATCGGCTATGTTGAGATCCGTGTGCACTTTGCATATCTTGACATCACCTCTGTCCACAATCTCGCGGATGAGATGATATCGCCGAAGTATGTGTTTGGACTTCTGATGTGACCTCGGCTCCTTGGCTTGCGCAATGGCTCCACTATTGTCACAATATAGAGACATTGGACCAGTCGTACTAGTCATCACACCAAGCTCAGAAACGAATTTCTTGATCCAAACAGCCTCCTTTGCAGCTCCTGAAGCAGCAATATACTCGGCCTCCGTTGTAGACTCAGCAACAGTATCCTGCTTGGAACTCTTCCAGCTGACTGCGCCTCCGTTCAGGCAGAACACGAACCCAGATTGCGATCTATAATCATCCTTGTCTGTTTGGAAGCTAGCATCGGTGTAACCACTTACAACGAGCTCTTCTTCACCTCCATAGACTAGGAACATATCCTTAGTTCTTCTCAAGTACTTAAGGATATTCTTTACGGCGATCCAGTGACCTTCACTGAATTTGATTGGTATCTCGCTCGTAGCACTCAAAGCGTACGAGACATCGGGAGTGTACAAAGCATGGCATACATGATGGATCCAATTGCCGAAGCATATGGAACCATACCCATCTTATTCCGCTCATCATGTGTCCGAGGACACCGATTCTTGCTAAGATTAATGCCATGTGACATGGGCAAGAAACCTTTCTTGGAATCATGCATGTTGAACCTTTTCAACACCTTGTCAATGTATGTACTTTGGCTTAATCCAATTAGCCTCTTGGATCTATCTCTATAGATCCGAATGCCAATATGTATGCTGCCTCCCTAAGTCTTTCATGGAAAAACTATTTTTCAATGAGGACTTGACGGATTCTAGCATAGGGATATCATTTCCAATCGGTAATATGTCATCCACATATAAGATTAGAAATACAATTGCGCTCCCACTGACCTTTTGTAAACACAGGCCTCTTCTTCATTTTTGATGAAACCAAACCCTTTGATTACTTCATCAAAACGAATATTCCAACTCCGAGATGCTTGCTTCAATCCATAAATGGATTTACGTAGCTTGCATATCTTTCCGAGCGATTCTGGATCGACAAAACCCCGAGGTTGTATCATGTATACATCCTCGCTTAGGTTTCCATTTAGGAAAGCCGTTTTGACATCCATCGCCATATCTCATAATCAAAATATACAGCAATCGCTAGGATAATCCGAATAGATTTAAGCATTGCGACGGGCGAGAAGGTTTCATCATAATCAACTCCTTGAATCTGTTTAAAACCTTTCGCCACCAATCGCGCCTTATAGATGTGAACATTTCCATCCATATCGGCCTTTTTTTAAAAAACCCATTTGCACTCTATGGTTTTGACACCATCGGTGGATCAACCAAGTTCCAAACTTGATTGTCGTACATGGATTCTATTTCGGATTTCATGGCTCCAAGCCACTTGTTGGAATCGGGTCCCACCATCGCTTCCTCATAGGTCTTAGGTTCATCGTTGTCCAACAATAATATATCACGTTGTTCCGCACTTGTGTACTGTCGGTGCACGACGTGATCTTTCGACACTCGTGGGGCTGGTGTATCTACAACCGGTGGCGCAACACTTTGCTCCTCCCTGTTGTGGTTCCGTGGTCGCCGAAAGCGTTTTTGGTGTTTCTTGAACTTCTTCAAGATGCACCCTGCTCCCACTAACCCTTCTTGAAAGAAACTCTTTCTCCAAGAAGACACCGTGTCGGGCGACAAACACTTTGCCTTGTTCCCGATTATAAAAGTAATATCCCTTAGTTTCCTTAGGATATCCCACAAAGAAGCACTTGTCGGATTTGGGTGTGAGCTTGTCGAGTAAACGTTTTACATAAGCCTCACATCCCCAAATTTTGAGAAAAGACAAACTAGGGGTTGCCCTGTCCATATCTCATATGGTGTCTTTTCAACGACTTAGATGGAACTCTATTTAGTGTGAGCGCAGTTGTTTCAAGAGCATATCCCTAGAAGGATAACGGAAGATCACTTTGGCTCATCATCGACCGCACCATGTCCAACAAGGTGCGATTTCTCCGTTCGGACACCCCATTCCATTGTGGAGTTCTGGCGGAGTCAAGCGTGGAACAATTCCACAATCTTTTAGATGATTACCAAACTCTTGGCTCAAGTATTCTCCTCCACGATCGATCGTAGAAACTTGATTGTTTTCCCTAAATGATTCGTACTTCATTCGGAATTCTTTGAACTTTTCAAAGGATTCGGACTTATGCCTCATTAAGTAGATATAACCATATCTACTAAAGTCATCGGTAAAGGTAATGAAATGCGATAACCACCTACGGCCGTTGAGCTCATTGGTCCACATACATCGGTATGTACGAGTGCCAATAAGTCACTTGCTCTCTCACTATGTCCCGTGAAAGGTGCCTTTGTCATCTTACCAAGTAAACAAGACTCACATGTCTCAAATGATTCAAAATCAAAAGAGTGAAGCGGTCCATCCTTATGGAGCTTCTCCATGCGTTTCTTATTTATATGGCCTAAGCGACAATGCCGGATAAACGTGGGGTTTATATCATTAGAGAGTTGCCTTTCGTATTAATGTTATAGATGGGAGATGCTTCGTATTAATGTTATAGATGGGAGATGCTTCAAGATTCAAAACGTATAATCCATTCACCAATGGAGCATGAAAATAGAACATATCT
Organism: Oryza australiensis; assembly: GCA_019925245.2. Lineage (NCBI taxonomy): Eukaryota > Viridiplantae > Streptophyta > Magnoliopsida > Poales > Poaceae > Oryza > Oryza australiensis. Next base: position 52,947 of record JAIFGZ020000731.1, read on the forward strand.
CGAGATATATTGAACAACCATTGTTCATTGATCTAAAATCATATCCTTCCGCTTGCAAACATGAAGCGGAAATAACGTTTTGACATAGTGTTGGAACACAATAACAATTATTTAATTCCAAAACTAATCCCGAAGGTAGATGAAGTGGTACTCGTGCCGACAAGCGTAGCAACGCTTGCTCCATTGCCGACGCGCAGGTTCACCTCGCCCCTTCTCAATCCTCTACTTTTTCTCATTCCCTACAACGATTTGCAAATATGAGCTACGATCCGGTATCAAATACCCAAGAGTCGAGGGTGAAGTAGCAAGATTAATGTCTATAACATTAATACCTGAAGCGTAAGTCGTACTTTGCTTCTTTTTGAGATCCTCCATGTACTTCTTGCGTTCCTCTTCCAAGTGGCTGTCTCCTTGCAATAGAAGCAAACGGCATCGATGCCGCCGACCCTTCTTGCCCTTCTTTGCATTGGAGGCACTCGCGATCTCATCGGGAGTTAACTTCCTCTTGGTGCAAAGTTTCTTGACAGGTGGTTTGCGCTTAGCCTTCGCATCATCACCACATGATGACCGTTTTTGGATACTCTCCTCGCTGTCTTAAGCATCCCATGCAATTCAGCCAAGGTTCTATCCATATTGTTCATGTGATAATTCAATATGAATGGCTCGAAGCTCGGAAGGAGCGGCGGAGAATCACATCGGTAGCCAACTCTTGGCTAAGGGAAAACCTAGTTTTTCCGGACTCTCAATGTAGCCAATCATCTTTATCACATGCGGATGACGGATTCCCCTCAACAAGCTCGCACGCAAACAAGGACTTCGAGGTGTTGAACCTCTCGGCCCGAGCTTGGTTCTCAAACATGCCACGCAGTCCCCGAATAATAGTGTGAGCATCGTTGCTCTCATATTGCTTCGAAGCTCGGGGACATTGTAGCTAGCATGAGACGACTTATGTCTAGGGCATCATTAGTGTGCTTCTCGTAAGCCCTCCGTGCGTTGAAGTGGCATTATTTGGCAAATCCTCGGGATAGGGTACTTCAAGAACGTACTCCTTACGCTCTTGCTTGAGAACAATTCTCAAGTTGCGATACCAATCCATAAAGTTTGTTCCATTTAATTTTTCCTTTCCGAGAATAGATCGCAAATTAAAGGAACTGGGTGTAGTATTAGCCGCCATTTATTCTACAAAGAAAAAGCAAAGTTTAGCACAATGTTTATGCTATGTCTATTGTTAAACAATTTAACATAAGACTCCCATTACGTATTTTCCACCTTCCCTCTAGGTTACGTATTGTGTCAAGATCCACATGTTAGTTAATTTTCTAGTGAGCTTTGGCATCACTGCTAGAAAATTAGTAACATCGGTAAGCAACTCCTTGCTAATCACATCTCTATGTGACTCTTGTTGTTTGGTGTGGCATCTCCAAGCCCGGCCCCAACCTATGCCCCAAGGCTCAAAACTGTTTTGATAGTCTTGTTAAGTAAACCAAAAGCTCCTGCATGTATATATCGACATATACCCCTCGTGTTATGATAGAGAATGGCACTGCTTTGGCGGACCCACCATTGACGAGCATAACGGTGACGGTGCAACATTTGGAAGGGCATCATTACTACTTAATTTTGCGAGGATGCTATCCTATCAAACAAACATATCACATATGAAAGCAAGAAGAATAGCATATAGTGAAATAGTATGGCCCCCTTCACATGGTGATCTCCATCTCCATGTCGGCCGAGGATCTCCATCTTGGGCACCATCTTTCAATGTGCATGATGCTTGATTTCTTCAAACTAAGCTACTACTATAGAAGCTCTAATTGAAGATTACATCGACTCACAGGTCGTGAAAGAATATTACAAGCATTGCACGTATGAAAGAATATTACAGGGATTGCACATATGAAAGAATATTACATGCATCACATGCATCTCATACATACAATAGGGCCATACCATCTCAAAGCATTCTCTGCAAAAACAAGGTAGGCGTAGAAACGTTTTCTACTTATCGCAGAGCTACGGTATCGAGACGACCTATAAGGGGGTACGCACACGGCGGTCCCACTAGCCGGTTAGCGGGCGGGGGGTCGAGGGGGAAGCCGACTCAAACCGAGTTATATGGAAATTGCTTCGACGTAATCACATTACGTCGTTCCGATACACTATCAAGGAACGCAATTACCATCAACTCTCCTCAACAAATCCCATAAAACCGATTGATCTAATCAACCCGTGCGCAAAACTTGTTCTAGATCCAATCTAAAACCTGAACTAAGCAAGATTAGCTCTGATACCACTGAAGGGTTACACGGACGCTACGCTAGCCGAAAACAAAAATTTTCTCCCGCGCAAACCAGGAACACTTGCAAGTAAGGGCCGATAGATCGTTACCGATTGAAGTAGAGTGCAGCGGAATAGCCAATCAGGGCAATCCGATCCGGAACAGTGTAGCTGATTCCCGGAGACAGCCGATTCGCCAATCAGCCGATTCGAGTCGTCCGGCCGCGTTCTCACGCCTCGCTCCGATGCGCCCGACCGCGGCCGATTCCACCACGGCCGATCGCTCCGATTGCGGCCGATCCGAAGCCGATCAACGGCGCGCAACGTAGCGGCGCCTCTGCGGTATCCACACGTCCGGGACGAACGCCGAACACCCGTGTGCTAGCACGTGATGCAAGGCCGGGTTTGGCTCGAAAGTGGGGAGGGTTTCCGTGGAGATTGATCTCGACGACTTCGTTGCACGCGATGCAATTGACGTGTCGCAGCTCTCCACCCCTCCCTCCTTTATATAGAGTTGGCCGACTAGGACTAGTGGCCAATCGGGACTCTATTTTGAATTGGATCCCATCCGAATCTCATAGAGTTGGCCGCCCATACGTCGTAAGCCCATAGGACTCTATCCGATCGGATCCCTATCCGATCGAGCCGTATTCGAGTCCAACTCGAATGCCTGTTCTTATCCCCTTAAGCGTGCGACCCGTAGGTTCAGGTATACTCGGTTTCGGCTATAGTCTAACTTAGCCGATCGTCGCCTCGAGTCCAACTCAGCCGACCCGTCAACGGCGGCGCCTAGCAGCACATATTGACACCATAGTATACAAGAATATAATATCGGCTCGAACCTGTAATGTGTACACAAATCCCTTTGCCTCACGACACCAATTAAGCTATAGGCAAGATGTGTGCCATCCCTTCAATAGCTTAACCATTCACTCGAACCGTATTGGATTATCGTCGTGATTGACTCCTCAATCAACTTAGCATGGCCATGCATTTCCATAATCCATTACCTCGAAGGGCCCAGAGATATCTCTCCAAAGGAGGGGCAAATTCCATCTTGATCACTCACATCCCACTCCATGTTTCATAGCAAACCCGAAAACTACCCTTATAACTACCCGGTTACGGAATAGCGTTTGGTAGTCCTAAAGTAGGCTACTACACATGTTGAAATCCATGGTGATCTCAGGTCTAAGGACTTTATACCAACACTACCCGAGACCAACTAATGGCACATTAATACTGTAGTGTCTCATGGTGGGTCTATCCAACAATGTGTTCTCTAACACATATGTCCATGTTTATTGATTTGGTATCTCCATACCCATGATCTATGAGACATGATCATCAATCAATAAACATGCCGATCTTAGAATCATATTTGTTCCAACAATATGACATATGATCGAGGATCGTTTAGAAATAGATTCATACATATAGAGTCTCATAAATAAGTCACGTACTTCTTGATCAATACAAGATGTCTATTTCATGGAACTGAATAACACTTTATTCATTTATACATAAACATTGACGTGATATCCAACATCTCCATGTTGCCTCTAGGGCATATCACTAACAGATCGTAGTACAAACTTAAGTAGGAATTTGGGCTTAGCGCTTGGAATTGTTTCTCAGACTTTTTTGGATCTTTTCAACCTTTTGGTGTTATCTGGGATTCTAATCAGAATCAATTGATTTTTCGCACGTACGGGTAGCACCTGAAGAGACCGGCATCGACCCCGTTGAAGACACCACCCCACAAGCGTGCGAGCAAGGCAAGTCATCACACTCTTTGAACATGTTGATCCTACTTTGCGAAATGATGTTGATTTTAATTGCAAATTGCATGCTTACACAGATATGTACCTATGCTTGATATTCCCTGCCTTGATGTTGATTACCATTAGAATTATTCTTTGTAACCTTCGATGTGATATGACCGGAGGCTAACTTCGGTAAAAATGCTTAGCCCCGCGTATAATAGATCCCCGCATACTCATGATTTTACAAGAAAGCTTTGTGCTTGGGCAACTACCTTAGGGAGGTAGTTGCAATGCGGCCTGTGGAGACATGAGCGCCACATGGCCATGAGAATGATGAACTAAGTTTGATGAAAATTTTACAAATGTTTTAGACTGGGGCGCCCGTATGATTTGGGTGGATTCTGGAAAAGGCAAGTGCCGACCCTGGTCAATTAAGGACCGAGCCATGAGATAGCCGGGAAACGAGCCAGTACAACCGTACTTCTCGAATGGGTATAGACCTAGCTGACTAGATAGCCGAGCGGAGGCAGTATCCTTGCATAGATGGTTCTTTATGATGAGGTTTATGTGATGAGGATGATGCTGTGGCCTTTGCTGTGAATGGTGGAATTAAATCGATATTAATTGAACTTAAAGATTGAGGAAGTTTTCCCTTACCCCGGGTGCACCAGAACTCCTCTCACTGCTAGAAAATGACGGCTAGAGTGTATGAGGGCTTAAGTTCATGGAGCGGGTACTGCCAAAGTGAGGTTATCGAAAGGCTTTGCCGTGACCGTCTCATGTGTTGTGACGTAGGCTCATTCGTTGGGCTGTCGCGGAGTACGGGTAAAGTGTACATCCACTGCAGTGTGAATGAATCAATCTATTCGAATAGCCGTGCTCGCGGATATCGAGCATCGTGACAAGACTTTCGCTTGGCTAGACTTTAAACTTAAAACTGCTGGGATGGGTTTTGCATGATGATTTCATTCGCTCGTGGATCAACTTCTCGAGATGCGAGAAGGGGTGGATTTCCCCCAGAAAATCATGACGAATCGGAGGCGGGAAGCCATCCTTGGAATCACGATGGATGGTAGACAGAACCGTCGCCGAATTAATGAACTATGGAACTAAAACTTGATTTGGCTAGTTGTTAGGCTTGTGAAAAGAATTGTGAAAATTGGCTTTATGCAAAAGAGCTCCAGCCATTCCTTGGATAACCCTATCATATGCATCACTTCCGTGTTGACTTGCTGAGTACGGTTGGTACTCACCCTTGCTATACGCACAAACCTTCAGATGGTGGGAATGAAGAATTGGAGGATCCTTACGCTTACTACCAGGAGGGCGAAGGAACTGATGGCGCTTACTAGGTCTTAGCTCCGGTCGTTGCCTGTGGCGACTGACATGCCGCTGCCTCTATTCCGCTGCCGTATCTAATTTCTGCTTTTGTGTTGTATCCGGACCATGAGGTCCTGTGTGTTGAACATTGCCTTCGGGCCTATTGTTGTAATAATGTCATTGTAAGACTATTCGTGCATGCGCACTGATTATTGATCTTGTATTCGTGGGTACCAACTACTCGATCCAGGGAAATGGTACTAAGAACACGAAAGATTCCCGTTCCAAAAACGGGGGTCCACAATGACTAAAGCTGCTTTTCATCCTTTGGGGGTTGAATTGTCTTAATAGCATTAATGCTCCTTGGTGTGACTTCAATCCCTCTTTCATGGACGAGGAATCCCAAGAATTGCCCGGCCGACACGCCGAACGCACATTTAAGCGGATTCATCTTCAAACCATACTTCCTCGTCCGTTCCAGCACTTGTCTTAGATCGGCAATGTGGCCATCTATCTCTCTTGACTTGACAACGACGTCGTCAATGTATATCTCTACTAGTGAGCCAATCATATTATGAAAGATGTAATTCATTGCCCTTTGATATGTTGCCCCATCGTTCTTTAAGCCGAACGTCATTACCACCCACTCATAGAGGCCGATTGCACCAGGGCATCGAAAAGCTGTCTTGTGGATATCCTCTTCGGCCATGAATATCTGGTTATATCCTGTGTTTTCGTCCATGAAACTGATGATTTTATGGCCTGAGGCAGCGTCGACAAGTAGATCGGCTATTGGCATTGGATATTCGTCTTTTGGGGTCGCCTTGTTTAGATCCCTGAAATCGATGCACACCCGAAGTTTGCCATTTTTCTTCAATACCGAGACGATATTCGAGACCCATTTGGCGTATCGGCAAGGCCGAATGAATCCTGCGTCGTATAGCCGAGTGATTTTGGCTTTAATTGTGTCGTACATATCGGCCTTAAACCTCCTGGGAGGCTGTTTGAACGGCCGATATCCTGCCTTGATCGGCAGCTGATGGACTACTATCGATCGGCTAAGACCGGGCATCTCGAAGTATTCCCAAGCAAAACAATCTTTATATTCTTTTAGTAATTCAATAAGTTAGGATCTACAATGAGGAGATAAATTTTTGCTAATGTATGTCGGCCTTGGCTTATCACCAGAGCCGATGTCGATTTCTTCTAACTCGTCGGCCGACGTGAAGCCTTGTCCTAACTTGCCATCGTCTTCGTCGCGGTGGCTACGCCGAGAACGCTTGAGCCCTCCACCATGTCTTCTTCAAAGCAGCATCGCGGCTCGTCGTTTCGATGGGCATCTTGTTGAATTGGACACATTTAGAAAATCGGCTTGCCAGATTTTCCCAGATAAACAATCGATGCCTTCGATTTCCCAAAGTGGCAAATCGGCGTTGACGACACTAACTGACCTGTCGGCTGGCACGATCTCGATCTTGTCGCCGTCCCATTGGATCAGGCTCTGGTGCATTGTAGAAGGGATGCAACAGTTAGCATGGATCAAGTCCCTTCCGAGCAGCAGGCTGTAAGACCCCTTCCCGTCGATGACGAAGAACATTGTGGGCATAGTTTTGTTGCCGATAGTTAGTTCAACGTTGAGAATGCCTTTGGTCTCCGATGGGTTGCCGCCGAAGTCCTTGAGTACCATGTTGGTTTTTATCAGGTCTTCGGTCCCTTTTTCGAGTTTTCTGAAAGTTGCGTAAGGCATGAGGTTGACTGCAGCTCCCCCATCGACTAGCATTTTGGAGATTGGCTTGCCGTTAACGAATCCTTTAACGTATAACAGTTTCAAGTGCCGATTTTTGGTTCCTTCAGGCTTGTCGAAGATGGCCTGGTCCGGCGAGATTGCTAGCTTTGCCGGGTCATCTTCGATAGCATCCGCGTCGACTTCGGGCGCCGAACTCGGCCGGCAACACGAAGACCATGTTAACCGATGCGGAAACTTTGCCCTTCCCTTTGGCTGCCCTTCCGGCTTGATCGGCTGGACTTTCTTCGGCTTGTTCTTCGTTGGTCAGCGGTTTTCCGCTTGGGTACCCACCGCCTCTTGATTTTGCCCAGCCGACGACACTGCTCGTAGATCATTTGTTGCACGTCGTCTTCTCTTCCTTCACGCTTGAGCCGTGTTGAACTCTCCTCTTCTGGGTCTTTGTAAAGAGATCGGACGGGCAACATTGGGGGTTGGCCGATTCCTTACCGTCGGCCTCTTCGTGATCGCGGTTGTCTCCATCCCAGTTTTCGTCGATGAAGAAGTCCTGATGGATCGGACCGAGCCGATCATGGACAGGTCGCCGTCTTCGGTTCAGCTGGACAGCTCTGGGGATGAGCTGAACTAGACTTGCAGACGACAAGCTCCTGCGTTCGTCATCGTCGCGGTGATCGTTACATGCTGGGCAATCTTCCAATGTTGGTAGCCTCATGCCGGATTTCCAGCAGTACCTGAAAAAATCGCAATGCCAATGTGGATCGGCATTGTCGCGGTTTACCCTGTATCGTCGGCTCTGAGTACTTGGTTCGTGCCGACGAGGTGCTTCGTCGTAAATTTCTTCATGCCGAGACCGGTATTGATGATGGTGTCGGCTTTGTTTATGGATCGGCTGTTGGCCAGCCGATCTGATGACTAGGCGCACCATATTAATTTGCGCGGCGTGGCATCTAGTCTGGTCATCTTCTGCTTTGGCCCCGATCGACGTATTGGCTAAGCCGTGCGCCCATTCCGTCCTGTCGATCGGCTCGCCCGGGCCGGCATGGACTGTGTTGACCGGGAAGGGATTGCCGTCTACTTTCATGGACCGATTTGAGTCGGCGAACTTTAACTTCGGCCTTGATGGCCGACTGGATTTTGTCGAAGACTTTGCAATCATTTGTGGCGTGAGATGTGAAGTTGTGCCACTTGCAGTACTTCTTCTTTTTCAACTCTTCGGCCGACGGGATCACATGATTTTCAGGTAATTGAATCTATTTTTTCTTGAGCAGTAAATCAAAGATCTTGTCGGCTTTAGTGATATCAAAATCATACTTTTCTTCCTTAGCCGTCTTGGCCATTGGCGAGCGATGGCCTTCTTGTTCTTGGCCCATTTGGCGCCGCCACTTCTGTTTCGTCGTCGTCGGACCCGTAATCTGAATCAACGATATCCTGGGTTATGCTCTTGACGGCCTTCCTGGTGTCTTTGAAACGCTGTTCGTGGGCCGTCACTTTCTGCGCCAGGTGGGCTAGGCTATCGAAGTCCTGCGCAGAGAATCGTTCCCTGATCGGCGCGATCAAACCATGGAAGGCTAAATCGGCCAGTGAGGCGTCGATAGCACCAGCCGTAACATCGGTTTCTCATCTCTCTCGAAGCGTTGAATGTAGTCTTGGACCGATTCATTGTGTTTCGCTGACGTGGTGAGGTCCGACAACTTCATTTCATGGTTGTCGGAATAAAAATAGCCGTAGGCTGTTTCTCAAGATCGGCCCAACTCTGGATTGAGTTGTAAGGCAGCGAGGAGAACCAAGTGAAAGCCGATCTGAAAGAGAAAGGGGGAATAACCGAACTCTCAAGGGGTCCGTAGCGATGCTTCACCGACTGCGCCAAGAATCGGCGACGTGTTCATAGGTAGAAACGTTGTCTTGCCCTAAGAATTTTGAGAAGTCTGGGATCTTGTATCGGTTGGGCAGCGGGACCCTTTCGAAATGTTCTGGATAGGGGTATCGATACATATTCCCTGAATCTTTTGGTTTGAGGCCAAACTAATCCCGCATGACATCTGCAATTAGCTCGGCCCAGGCTCGGTTATCTTGCTGTATCGGCTCGTATGGGTCATACGGCATGGGTGCTTGCCGATACAGCTGTGGTGGTGTCTAAGGTCTGTAGTGGTGATCCTGACGACTCCCTTGGTACTGGTAGCGATGATCAGCGGGCGGCAGCCGAGGCTCCTGTTGTGGTGTTGGTGGGTCTGGGAACAACTGTCGGCCACCAGTATTCTGCCGCCTGCCAGGATCAATTGGCTCTGGCTGCCGATTGTTATTGAATATGTTGTCGAGTTGACCTTGAGGCAACGGTTGTTGTCGATTTAGAATAGTGACCGCTGGTCTTATAGCCATCTCGCCTGGACTCAGGTGGCCGATTCCTCCTGGCGGGTTTGGTTGCGCTATCAGTGGAAGCGGCCGATCCTGGGTGACTAGTGTCCTGTAACCAAGAAATTGGCCATCTGCGAAATACGTGGGGCCCCGTTGCAGCTGCTAGGCTACCTTGGCGTCAACCACGTGAGAGATCATATTATTGAGGGTATTGACCAAGATGCTAGTTTGGTTGACCAGCGCGTGATGAACAGCCAAGTCGATCCGATCTTGTAAAGAGTATACGGCCGGATCATCTTGCACTTGGACTGGCTCTTCCACCTTCTGTTTGCCTTTTGCATCGCTTGATGAGGATGCCTTGGTATCGTTCAGGCTGAACTTGTACTTTTGGTGCACAGTTCCAGACCTTGTTTGGGTGAAGGATTGGAGGTAATTACTCTGAAGTTCCTCCACCATCTTCTTGTATTCGGCTGGCTGTTCAGCCGATAGTTGTTCCATCTTTACAGGTACGACATTGTCCTACGTGATGCCAGGGATCTTGGAATCGACCATCTTGCCGGCAGAGTCTATTCGTCCGAGTCGGGCCGACAAAGACAGTCCCATTGGGCGTGCCAAGAAGCGTGTTGACGAGAAATCTCTCTCACGCACTGGCCTGGGGGATCTACTTGACTCCAGTGCAGGTCCTTCTCGGCTGCCTATAGCGTGTAGGGCGTGCCAGTTGATTTGATCTGCTAATCAACAAGAAAAACAAGATAGTGTACGTTAAGCGTTAGGTTAGATCCCCACGGGATCGGCTAAGGAAATCCATGGATGTATATATGCTATTCTAGACCATATTTGGGCCAAGTGATGGAATGGGTCGGCTCACACCGAGACAATCGCCGCTTGATCCAAATATAGTGAAGAATAATAAATATACGAGATCAATAACCTAGCCGATCGAAAAGCTACAGCGAATCGGCTAGTCCTCCGATGAATCTTATATGAAGATAATATTCCTGAATCAAACGTATAATTCAGAAATCGGCCATCGGCTGCCCGGGAAGAACCGATTTCACTAAGCAACGTCCGACAGGAACACGATATTAACATAAGAGGCAATCCTAATATAAATCTAGTAACGATCATGTTAAAAGAAAAATATTAGGGCAAATAAGGCCGGCTGAAACCCCGACGCTATCTCTAGATAATATAAATCTCAAAAGAACAGATCACTGACAGTTCTAAAGACGACTCAATAGTTCGGAGTCGATGCAGCATTAAGTATCAAAAGAAATATCAATCTGTTACAACCGACTTACACTCCTTGAGATGGTGGATACCACATATGAACCAACTAACCCTTAGATCTAGCCCTGTTGACCACATGTTCTTGACGAAATAAGGCAACAACAAGATAGATCTAAACATTGATCTAATTCATATACGTTATATGATATATGACGCAGTAAAATCACTAATTCTAATGTATCATTGCGATGGAAGCATTAGAAACAGATAATCATACCACTAATGACAAACATTTACCTGAACTTGAGGATCGAAACGATGCAGCCCAAAGCCAAACAGAGTGTTCGTCTAAAAGAAAAGGTTGGCGATGCGCCGAAGATTAGATTGATTGAATCGTCTTTTTTTACAGAGGGCTTCGGGTCCTATTTATACCCGAAATACAAATACTTGTAACAACCCTGGACTCTATCTAAACTACTGTTTAAAACACCATATTATCCCTAGCGGGACCTAGGCCGTGCTACAACCAACAATCTAATTAATCTCTAGATTACAGATACAATTGCCGTTATAGGACTCTATCCATAAGTGGCAATATCTTTTAACGCGCAACTAGCAGCCGAATCTTTCATTTATCTCCAAGTTTCTGCACTAAACACGGCTTCATCTCTTCCGGACTCAGAATCGGCTATCGTCTGCTCCCATTCGATCCATCCTCAGCCGACTAACCCTGCAGCCGATCCCTTTTTAGCCGATACGATTCCTTTCTTCAGCCGATCCGATCTCGCTTTGCCTTTACCAACTTAGGAACTCAATTACCAGATTTCAGTGTTAACAGTAGTAGAGGCCGATCGGCAGTTGACCCATGCCAAGTTGTCTTGCGGCCACCATCGGATGATAGAACTCATAATATTTTTGAATGTTGCGCCCTTGGTGGATGCTGATAGGGAGGATGCAAGGTGTGATATCCGACGTGTAGGTTTCCCTTGGTTTTTCATATCCCTCGGAGTTGAGCTCATCTAGCCGAAGATCAGCTGGAAGTTCGAATCTATCAAAATCGTCGTAAGCAAACCATATCCTTGAGCTGCTTAGGAAGCCGCTGTACAGGTTGCCGAACCAGTTTTTGAAGTGTTCGGCTGTTAGCTTGGATCCAGGATAGGTTGCTGCTGCTTCCCCATATGACAGGCATTGGCGGGTGGTCACTTCTTCATCATCTTCAAATCTTGGCTCGATTAAAGGGAAATCGGCCTCAAATGGGTTGGCCTTTCTGCAACTCGATAGAGGTGAAGGTTTAGCCACAACTGCAGCAGCCACCAGGGCCCTCCTATGTTGATGGCTTGTTTAGAAGCTAGCCAAGCCGATGTATTACTTAACATCTGGTATAGATAGCCGAGCAAGTATTTTTCCAAAGGAACTTGTTTTTTTGCTCCCTAAGGCTTCGGCTATGTGCTGCCAGTTGATAGTCGGCCCACAGCTCGATCCGCAGAAAACATACTTTTCCGGCCACATTCAAAGGAAAGCGGTGTGTTCTCTCTCAGAAATTGGGCCATCTTTCATGTTCATTGATATGAAGCCGCTCCAGCCCCCTATGCTTTTGGTCTTAAAATTGTGGGAGCACTTGATGTTGAGGCCGACTAGGTCAACTGTGGATGTTATATCTAGCCCTGTGATCATCACTATGTCCAAAAGGGTTGGTGTCATCGGCCCTTGCCTGAAGAGAAACACATTTAGCGTGTCCGACCAAAAGTAGGTGGCAGCCGATAAGAGGGGTTCGTCCTTTGATATATTGGCTATCGTCAGGGCTAGACATTGGCTTATTCCTATTTCAGTCCAGTGGGTTTGCTGCCTAGCCGACATCCGATAATACACTACAAAAAATCAGGGCTTCTATGACAAACGCCAACTGTCACGGTAAGTTAAAAATTTGTCACAAAAAGTACTTTATGACAAAAACCTAGCGTCACGGTGGTCGTCATATATCGACCGTCACATAATGTACCTCGTGACGATTATGAGGACAACCGTCACAAAATGTGTGTACCTTTTATGACGAACATGTTACGTCGTCACATATTCTTATCTTTTATGACGGCATAAACCGTCATTCTTTGTTTAGTCAACGCGTCACATAAACCATAAATCGTCACAGATGGTACGCTGAGATACTAGTTTAGATGCTATTTTGTGACGAAATACAGTCATCATATATAGTTGTGAATATTTTGTGACGCGTTCTTTGTGTCATGTGTTGCGTGCTGTTTAGAGGAGTTTTAAGACGATTTGTATGGTGTCACATATTGTTATATAATTCATGACGAGGTGCCAGCCGTATCCAGTGACGACATACTGATCTTCCATCACAACATCATATTGCACATAGATATATATGTATACAGCAGTCAAGACACATCCACAGCATTCATCACAAGTCATCCAAACACAGAAATCACTGAATCCATCATGCATACACATAACAGAGTTCCACTTCGACCATACAGTTCCAACATGGTCCACCATTTGTTCCAGTTCCACCACATAGTTGTAGACTTCCAGGTTCCAAACCAAGATCACCACAATGGTTCATACATAAAGACAACACTAACAAAGTTCTAACAGCAAGATAGGAAAAGCCTAGGCCTCATCCTCAGAAACTGCATTCATACCTACCTCAATCTTTTTGAAGTTTGAGGACAGCTCGCAGCAGTGCATTATTCTCTTCAAACTTGCTATGCATCCCCTTCACTTCCTCTTGGGTCTGGAGCAGCAAAGTTTGGTTTTCTTCAAGTTTGGCCTGCTGAGCTTGAATCTGTGCTTCCAACTCTGCCTGCTTCCTAGCGGATTCCTCTCTTTCAGCTTGGAGTGTCGCCTCAAACTCAGCTTGCATGCGTGCTTGTGCTGTTGTCGAGGAGGACCGTCCTGTCTTCGACGCTCGAGGGACACAAATGTTCGGAAGAAAGGTGGATGAACGGCTGATCTGGCGAGACTCGCAACAATCTTGGAGGGAGACTTTTCGGCTTCTCCTTCTTCGGCTCTCTTTCTTTCTCTGCTACCATTTGTTCCTAAATAAATAGGAAGGCCATACGTAAATTTCAATGAGGCATGTAGTTGAGTACGTAAATCAACACAATATTTATATAACTTACATATATCTCATCACCAAAGGAGTTCGACCAATTTTTGGACTTGTCATACATTCCCCAAAGAAATCAACGAGGTCGGGATCCATGTTGTTGTACTTAGGCTTGCGCATGTAAAAGAATGTTTTACAAATCAATGAAGGTAAAGAGAGTAGTACACAAACATGGATTTTTTTGTAGTTGTCAACGACCGATGGCAAAATATGTATGCACTACGAGATCATACAAGTATTTGGCTCCAGATCTTTTATGCAAACAACAAATGCAATCTCTAGTACACTCAAGTAATTGCTGAGTCCAAGAAAAACAACACAACAACAAGCATCAATGAAACCTAGACAACAAATCCATAATTAGAACCTGGCCCAAACTACAAGTACTACTTTCCATGAGCATCTCGATAAAATAGCACTTGGAAATATTTGAACACAAGAACATGGGAGCACATCTCGAAATCACGGTGCGATCTAGAAATCGGGATATAAATTGGAGGCACATCTCGGAGAAGATTGGATCACATGCTAACTTGACATTTCAAAGGCACATGGTAATGAATATATGCTAGTAATGTCCCATCTTGCAATGTAATTACACAAAATCCACACATTTATCTTACCAAGTGTATCGGTGGGCAACGTAGGACCTAGATCCAGTCCTTTGGTGAAGCTGCACTTGGCCACGGTTCACTTTGTTCTTAGAACTCTTTTCCCTGCACCGCAAATGCAATAGGGTTTCATTCACATACACAGGTTGCATTGCATATTAATGAAAGGGGTAATTGAGGCATGGACCGATTCTTTGGGTCACACCGGTAGTCTACAAGCTTGACCCAATCCTCTTTCTTCATTTTTCCAGGAGGTTCTCGGGCCATGAGTCGTTCTCTTGACGGGACTCATCATAGTACTTCCTTTTGAGGTGATACCTCTGCTGCCTTACTCCCTTCTTGATGATATCGGTGCATGCAAATTTGCTTGGTCCCTCGTTCTTTACATCCACATCCAAACTGGATGCATGACCATACACATATGATTTATCGACACAATTTGTACATGTATATGGGACTAGACCATTGCAAGAAAGTTGTTGGATGTGCAAAAGCTGACTTACCGCGACTTTGCAAAGCACTTTTGCTACTTCTGCCGGCCCCGCATCTTTTTCATAAAACTTCCAAGAGGTGTAGATAGGAAGACTGTCTCTTACGCGACACCGGTTTCGAAGCTGCCTTGCCGAAGTGGGACCTCGGGTCTCTTCTTGCCTTACCACTGGATAGTCAACTTTTTTCCTCTCGATCATCTTCTCTAAGCCATGACCCATGGTTTTCTTGCGGACATTCTTTGGGGGCCTTGCATTGGCAAATAATAATCACAATGTATTATTATAGGATTAACTAATGTAGATGCTACATGGACAAAAAAATGGTTGGAAAAACTTATTGTTTACCTAGAACTAAGTCGTCATCTGGTTCTCCTTCATTTGTATGATCCTCGAAATGGCAGCTTCAAATTGGTCACATGAGTCATTGATGTCATTGCTTTGTCTAGAGCTTTGTCCACTGGTGAGGTGTCCATAGCGCAGTTTGGTTCACACTAGTTGCGGGAGTAGGTTGCGAGTCGGGGCTAGAGTGGGTCCGGGAGTACTATGATCGTGTTTGCACCAGGCGAAGACATGGCTGCCCCGGTCCCGGCCAATCTAGCGGGACTAGGCATTGGCCTAGGCGTTGGGTTTGCACCAGGAGAAGACATGGCTGCAGTTTGCCTAGTGTATCTAGGAGGACTAGGCATTGGGTTTGGAACAGGGGAAGACATGGTTGCCCTGGTGACTGTGGGAGTAGTAGGACTAGTAGTCATTGTGTTTGTAGTTTGTGTGGTTAGGCTGCCGCTTGAAGTGAGGTGGCCTTGTTGTTGGCTAGCACTAGAAATGGCTATAGGTTTAGTGTTGGCTTTGTTAGTGGTCTTAGGAGGCAAGGGCAATCTTTGCTTAGGTGGTGGACGGCCTCTAGGGAAGGCATGGCTGCACTCGCCTAGTGAATCTGGTAGGGCTGCGCGGTGGCTTCTTGTTGGCGCTGCCATTGCCGCGCCTTTTGCTTCTTTTGCCGAGGGCGAGTTCCTGGAACCATGGCTTCTACCTGCCAAGAGAAACATGCATCTTATATTAATTAAGGAAGAAGTGGCAAGTAGATATAATGACTGCAGTGAAGTACATGTTTGGCACAGGGATACCGGAAACCTTGCAATTTGCCAAGTAATGCAGCTCACCTCATTATTGAGGTCATCATCATAGTCGCATCACTAGCATCACCGTCGATTGGTTTTCAATGTCGAGGGTGGATCATATCCATTGTCGAATCTTTTTGTCGATACTACTATCTTTGCTTTGCCCTTTTCCTTTTTGTAAAGAACCTCTCTAACTTCGCAGCTAAGAGCGGAATACCCAGAGATTTAAAATGTTCCGAACTTTCCTTACATTGGCATCCCTGTCCTGCTCATGCGAGTTTTTGTCATTTCTTGTATTACATAAACGATGGAACGCAGAAGAGCAAACTGGATTCGGTTCGTAAAGGAGTTGACAAAACTAACAAATTAGAATTCTCATAATTGTTAGATAGAAGGAAAATTAACATCTAAGTGGTAGAAGAAAGAACGAAAAAAGACCAACTATTGATCGCCTTACATTACTCACAGTGAACAAGAGTAACGAGATAAGCATTTTTCATTGACAGTTATGTATGTAATTACCAAGTTAAGTGTATAGTTGCATGCAAAGTTGACTCATGATAATTTGGGTTCAAAGAAAACAGGAAACATACATCCGAGTAAGATTGGGTAGCGCAAGTCATAGGCACATTGGGTTGCATGCAAATTAACTTCATTTGGCTAGCAACATTCTAATTAACTAACACAAGGTCCATGTAAACTAACTACTTAGGCATCCGTCCCCTGTCCCTTTCCCCCTCTCGTTGCTTGGCAACATTCTAATATAGCAACATGCTAATATAACAACATTCTATTTAATCGAGCATGCAAATTAACTTCAATTGGCGAGCTGTGCCCCTGTCCCCCTCTCGTAGCTTGTAATGAAGATGGCTAGTACCGGAGTACTAGCTTTAGGGTTGCCAGCTTAGATCGAGTTGAGCTCACCTAAGTTGTTGCCTGTTGGAGACGTGATCGCGGCCACCTAGACGCAACGGCGGTCACACGAACGGGCGGCGGTGAATGAGTCCGGGTGCCGGCGCTCTCGCTCCGGCCTCGGCGGGGGTGGGCGCTGGGACTCCGGCCTCCGGCGACGGGGTGGGTGCTCGGAGTCCGGCTCTCCGGCAAGAGTCGACGATGTCGCCGCGCCGCTTAGTGACGGCGGCCACGACGGCGTGGTGGAGGCGAGTCACGGCGGCGTGGTGGAGGCGAGTCACGGCGGCGTGGTGGGCTGGCGCTAGGTTGTGTGGAAGGCCGAGTGCTCCATGCTTTGGGGAGGCGCGGTAGGGCTGTGGCGCAAGTGAACGCGGCGCGGTGGGGCGAATGGCGGCCGTGGAGGAGCAGATGAGGCCGGGCGACGGAGGCGGGCGGCTCTAGGGTTAGGGATTTGGTGGATTCGGAGAGGAGTGGGGAGACAAGAGGATAAGGTAGGAGTGGTGGGGGTGGATTTTTGTCCGAGCGTGCGCGGGAGGTCCGTGGGGCCCATCTCGGTGACGATTGTGAAAGCGGGAAAATTGGGTGTCCCAATTTGGTGCAGCATTGGGGCCCATCCGTCGGTGAGACAATTAGACTTAGCTACAATTGAAATACAAATTTGGGGGACTAAATGAAGTCAAATGGAAATAAGGTAAGAAATGAAGTTGCTCAACTCATTGAGATATACATTTGATAGTTAGGACTTTTTTTCATTTGAGTTAATTTGGACAAGTATAAGTTTTGAATTTTCAAATTTGTAAACTTTAAACCAAAATTTAGGGTACTAAATAATTTCAAATGAAAAAGTGATGACTACCAAAGTTGCTCAACTCATTGAGATGAACATTTGATAGTTAAGTCATTTTGTCATCCGAGAAAGTGATAGGAACTTTGTTCTCTAATGTTACTCTTCTATTTCGTAAAGTATATGAGACATAAGTAAAATTTGAGAACCAAGTGTCCATCACTTTCTCGGATGACAAAATTACCTAACTATCAAATGTTCATCTCAATGAGTTGAGCAACTTTGGTAGTCATCACTTTTCCACCCAAATTCATTTTGAGTTTCAAATTGTGGTGTGAAATTGCCATATTTTATATTTTTACAATTTTAGTTCTTCAAAATTTGTCTCTTGAACACATGACCAAAATAAATGCAATATTTTCATAGTTCATGATTTAAGAAAATTTTAGAAAAAAATGATCAAATTTGGACTAACTATGTGGGAGATAAACTAGATACAATAATCGCCATAGATTTAAAAGAAAAATGATAAGTACATGATGAACAAGATAGGCTAAACAAGAAACAGGGCCCACATGTCATTGAAACAATTGATCCACAGGCTAAGTTGTCCAGTTCCCCACTCACCCCGGCCACACTCGTCCAGTTCCCAAGCACGTCCACTCGAGCACCGCGGCGCGACGACCTTCTCCCCGGCCGAAGCCTTCTCGAGGCCGCCGCCGCGCACCACCACCGCTCCGTCGCCACGCCCCCTCACCCCCACCTCCCGACCAAGCTCGAGCTCAAGCTTCCGCGCCGAACCCCGCCTATAGCTCGAGCAACAAGGCCACCGGTGACCTGCTCCCTCGTCGGCGGCGCCGCTCCCTCGCGCTCCCCCTCACCCCTCCCCGCCCAACCTCCACTAGGGAGTAGGGGTGCTGGCCTTGGCTTGCGGCATTCCCGGCCAGCAGATCGGGCTACAAGGCCGCCGGCGGCCTGCTCACCACCTCCTCCCTGGTCACCTCCTCCCCGGTCACCTCCTCCAGCAGATCGGTGCAAGGCCGGAGTTGCTGCAGCTTGTGCGAACCGCTTAACTCCGTGCTTTTCATACATGTTGAATGGATCCTTGTGAAAGCCTGGAAATGGTCTTATAATTTAGAACACTTCAATGTTCAGTACAATCTCTATGCATGGCTCCTATGACAGCTGATGTGGATTAGATTTAGAACTCTGTGATATTTCTAGCTGTTTGCTAATTAACTGAAGTGGCACCTAAATTTAGGAGTGGTAGGAGATGGATAGAAGCTGGGTGTATAATAGTGCCCCATTTACACCGGTATTTACCGCTGGTTTAGCACAATTCATGGCACATGTCAAAACAAACTTTGGTCCACATGAGAAGATCAAGTGCCCGTGTCGAAGATGCCTTAACCAGGAAGAGAAAAACCAAGCTAAAGTATACGAGGATATCGAACTCAATGGTATGTCTAGGTGCTATACTAGGTGGGTTCATCATGGAGAGGAAGAAAATGAGGTAGGACAAGGTGTTGTTGGACAAGATGATGATGGAGATATTGCATGGGATGCAAATGACCAGGCACCACTTGATGGTGCCATAGATGATAGTGCACGGGGCATACAGGGGTTGATTCAAGATTTGCAGGCCGCAGCTAGCCATGGGTTCGGTGGCAACCTGTATAAAGAAATCATGGAAGAGGCGAAGCGTGAATTGTATCCAGGTTGCACCGAGGAGTCTAGGCTAAGTTTCATTATTAAACTGCTGCATATCAAAGTGTACAATCGGATAACAACATCTGGTTTGATGCATTCCTTGAGTTGCTTTCATCATCTTTGAAGAATGTGCCCGGTCTTCCTAAGTCCTATAAAGAAATGAAAGCTCGCCGGAAGCTTGGCTTTGGTTATGTTTGTATTGATGTGTGCAAGTATGATTGTGCCTTATTTTGGAAGGACCATGAAGACGATGATCGTTGTCCTGTTTGTGGCTTCACCAGATGGAAAGTGAACAAGGAAGGCAAAAAGAAAGTTGCACACAAGGTCCTTCGTTACTTTCCAATAATTCCACGCCTTCAAAGGCTTTTTATGTCAAAGCGGGCACGGTATGCAAGATGGCACAAGGAAAAGAGGGTCCTAGTTGAGAATGAAATGAGGCATCCTGCAGATGGGGTAGCATGGAAAGAATTTGATGTGGAATTCAAGTCTTTTGCGAGACGATCCCCGCAATTTGAGGTTAGCCATTGCTACGGATGGATTTAACCCATTTGGTCGATGACCAATTCATATAGCATATGGCCGTGATAGTAGTTCCATATAATTTTCCACCATGGATGTGTATGGACCAATCCAATTATATGCTGGCTTTACTAATTCCAGGCAAAAAATCACCAGGCAAAGATTTCCATGTGTTCATGCAGCCTTTGATGGAGGACATGCTTACTATTTGGAATGGTGTCTCTACTTATGATGCATATGAAGACAACACATTCGATCAAGCGTGCAGCGATTACGTGGGGAATCAATGACTACCCTGCATTAGGCACCATGTCGGCCGAACCACTCATGGTTACTTCGCATGTGTGCACGTGATGAGAATCCATGCTCGAATGTCTAAGAAACAAAATTGGTTTCACAGGCCATAGACGTTTCCTCCCAAGTGACCATCCATGGAGGAAAAACAAATCTTTCAATGGCCACCATGAAAATAGAGAGCAACCAAGAAAATTTAGTGTAGATGAGGTAATGGCAAGGTTGAATGAAGTTTGCTATGTTCCGGGGAAGAATCCAGATAAGCGAAATCAAGAAAACGACGCCGCTTGGTGAACCAGTATGGCATCCGAAGGTTAGCTTGTATGATTTGCCATGCGGTCGAAATTGAAGCTACAATACAACCTTGATGTTATGCACATAGAGAAAAACATATGTGAAAACATTTTGTCAACTCTACTTAATATTCCGAACAAGACAAAGGATACCCTCTCTGCTAGGCTAGATTTGGAAGACAGAGGTATAAGAAAAGAGCTTCATTTGCTAGATGACAGTGGTAATTCATCCTCAAAGCCAAAAGCTTGTTACGTTCTAACACTAGAGGCAAAGAAGAAGTTTTTGCAGTTTGTGAGCAATGTTAAATTCCCAGAGATGGCTATGCCTCCAACATTTCAAGATGTGTCAATATGGAGGGAGCGAGGATCAATGCATGGGCTGAAAACACATGATCGCCATATACGCTTGCGGCGTATTTTACCACTGCCCTTCGTGGTTTGGTGCGCAAAGATGTATATGAAGTAATTTCTGAATTGGGTACATTTTTAGACAACTTTGCTCAAAAACTCTAAAGGTTGATGCACTACAACGATGAAGAAAGATATTGTACTTATCCTTTGCAAGTGGAGAAAATTTATCCTCCAAGCATTCTTCGATGTTATGGTTCACCTAGCGGTACACTTGCACGATGAGGCACTCCTTAGGGGACCGGTTCAGTATGGATGGATGTATCCCATTGAGAGAAGATTGGGCACCTTTAAGCGTTTCGTTCGCAATAGAGCAAGACCGAAGGCTCTATTGCGGAGGCATCACTTGCCTATGAGTGTATGACCCAGTGCTCAACATATTTCGGTGACATTATTAATAGGTTCACTAGGCTGAAAGAAACTTAGATGGTGAACAAAGCATCTCCCCTAATGGTTACTCTATTTTTGGTCATGGTATTAACTCTTTGGGTGCTTCCAAACTACATTACGAAGATAAAGACTATGACTCCATGGTTTGGTTTGTTCTAAATAAGCTGCGAAGAGGTTGATGAATACAAAGAGTGAGTAATTGTTGTCATGGCATTTCAGACCACTTTATCTACTATTACTATAACAGAGGCGATTAAATTATTCTTTCATTGCGGGAAGTATAGGGAAGAGTTAGAACAACTAGGGGTGAACGATCTTGAAGAAAGGATGGCAACACACTTTTTGCATGGTTCGAGAATCATGTGTGTGCAACTTCAACTACATGAGTGGATAATTTTTGATTCAATGCATTTTTTCATAATACCTAATTACTTTCAAACTTGCAGATTACGAGATTGAAAATAGAAGGCTCAACATATGTTGATGAAGACCTATACTCACTTGCTTGCCGACCGATTAGGCGTGTGCGTTCATACACGGCTGTGTAATCAATGGGGTACGGTACCACACCGTGGCTCGTGATGTAGACGGAGGACACAAAACTCTACCATCAAAGCTGCAGTACTCACAATGAAGACACTATTGACTTCTATGGGACAATCACGAGACATTATAGAGTTGACTTATGCAAAAAACAGCAATGGAGATAGAAGCGTGATCTTATTGCGGTGTGAATGGTACAATCTTGAGGGAAGGGCAAACGAGATGAAAGATGATGGTTACTTCAGGAGCATTAACATCCAAGGGCGATGTAGTATAAGAATGACCCTTTTATTCTAGCCACGAAGCTTCACAAGTATTTTTCTTGGAAGATACAAAGTTAGGTCCATCTGGCGAGTGGTACAAGAATTTGGCCATCGACATATATTTGATGTTGAAGAGTCCGACACAAACCAACCAATCCATGAACAAGTACAGATGAGATGTCAGGAAGCCTACCAAGAGGAGAATACTTTATACAGAGAAGGTACAGTGGGAGACATTTATCCTGAGATTGATTTGTTAAACATAGATAATGAACCAGGAAGCCCTGTTAGTAGAGACCTTGTCGAGAGCATCCGTCGAGATTCACATACAGCTCAAGATGAAGATGTCGAATTTGAAGATGCAGATGACACCTTCCTTGAGTACCATAGTGTAGACGAAGGCAACACATCAGAAGAAGACAACGATGATGACTAACCTTTGCTTTTCTGGAGTTATTTGTTGACCATGAACTACTATTACTGATTGTATTATTGTATTTGAGACCTTATATATAATGGTTCTATTTCATTGGATACTTCATCTATCATGCAAGCTACATTCACGCAAAGTGTTGCCCAGATTTATTTGAGACCTATATGTAATGGTTCTGTTTCATTATCGGACTTGGGTGGCATACATGCCGTAGGTTTATGACCATGGTAAATGTCATGGAATGCCCAGAATATGTCATATATAATTTCAGGATTTTTGTGACCACGGGACGGTGTCATGGAAAGTCCAAAATTGTCATAATATATAAATGATGCAAAATAGCATCCCAAATGCACAGTCACAACAAAAGGGATATTTATTTCCACCATAAATCAATATAGGTTCAAAGTGCCATATTTCATACCAAGAGCACATACATCCACCAACGTTGGGGCCGGTAGTTTTTTTGAAAAAAACATAAGGTGACGCCTGAGACAAATGTCACGTAAAGCTAGGTCCTAGCGTCACAAAAACGAAGGAATCAATCGTCTTCGTCCGTACAATTTGTGACGATACATGGTACCTTTATGTGACACAGGTACCATGTCGTCACAAATAATTAGCTAAAATGGATTTATGACGACACATAACTTATCGTCATATTATGTAACATTATATGACAAAATCAAGCCTTGTCATAAGGAATTTTGTCACGAAGGAAGGTTTTCTTGTAGTGATACCAAGCGCGGGATTTATCTGTTGAGGTCGTCGACTGTAACACCCTGAAAATCCGAAGTTTTAAAAATCGAAACATAAAAATCGGAACTTACGAAAATCTTTTGATTGATCGCATCTTGTCGTATTTATTTGTCTCCTATTCGCAAGTCTTTGATGCCAAGTTAAAATAAATAAATATTTGTCTTGAAAAGAGAAGATTGGATGGCAATTCAAAAACCCTAAAAAGGAAAAGAGAAGTTGCAATACTGAAATATTTGAAATAAAATTCTAAGAATATAAATTGGGGAAATTATGATTTAATAAAACTTGCTTTTGGGAGCCAATATTGAATTTTTGGGTAAAATATCAAAAATTGCTAATTAGAATTAAAAAGGAAAATATCCATATATATATAATATATGTATATAATATATATATATATAATAAAGAGGGCAAAAATCATTAAAATATTAGTCAAACTTCAAATTAGGCCAAAACTCTATTTATAAAGGAAATACAAAAGGATAGACAACAAAAAGAAAGAGAAAATTCGAAAAATCAAGAAAATAGGAAAAGACACTGTTCATTTCCGAAGGTGTTCGGCCCCGGTCCCCCTTCGCGCGCCGCACCACGCCGCGCACGCGTCGCGTCAGCCTCGCGCCGCGCGTGCGTGCGCGCGCGTCACCTCCGCCCCGCCGCGCGCGCCATCGTGGCCTCGTGCCGTGTGCGCCGCGCCGCGCTCCGTCGCCGCGCCGCGTCCTCACGCCCCACGCCGCCGCATCGCGTCGCCGCCTCACGCCTGTGCCGCCACACCGCGTCGCCGTCGCCCGAGCCCCGTGCCGTCTCTTGCCGCGTTGCGCACGCGTCGCCATCGCCGTCGTCGCGCCGCGCTCGCGTCTCGTCGCGCGCCGTCGTGTCGCCACCGTCGCATCTCTCTCACCCTCTCGACCGGCTATAAATAGGGACCGAAGCCCTCTTCTTTTCACCCAAACCCACCGTTCTTTTTCCCTCTCTTTCCTCTCCCTCTCGCCGGCTTTTTCGCCGCCACACGCCGTCGCAAGTCATCGCCGCCGTTGCTAGCGTCGTTGCTCGCCGCCGCCGCCACGACGGTAGGCCGCCGCCTTCCTTCCTTTTCCCTTTCCGTGGTCACGCGCTGCCGTCCGCCGCTGCCGGCTCGGCCGAGCCGAGGGTAGACGGGGTAGACGCTAGGAGAGAGAGAGCGACCGGGAGGAAGAAAAGAAAAGAGAAAAGAAAGAAAAGAAAAAAAGGAGGAAAGGAAAAAGGAAAATTTGGAGAAAAATTAGAAAAAGTTTTTGGAAAATATTTTGGGAAAATTTCTGGGCAAAGTTACATATTTTCTCGGAAACAAATTTGGGTTTCAAAAATAATTCGGGACTCGATTATTAAACATGATTTTCATAGTATTTTATCCTCGCGTTTACCACTCTAGGAAATTATTTATCGCTTGTCTTCAAATATTATTTTTGATATATATATATATGCTAGACTTAAAACCTAGATTATTTAGTATAGTGTTTAGCTTCGAGATTATTTTTAGGATCAACTATTATTAACCCTAGGGCTTGTCGGCCCAATAAAACTTTTGATAAAATTTAAAGTTAACCCTTTCCTTTTATTTATTATATTTTGAATCATCAACCATAATATTTCTCAAACTTTGGATATATTCACTTAAAATAATACCACATCATAGTAATTAAATCGGTTTAATACGAAACTTCAAATCTTTGTAACTCGCTCATTCTAACTCGGATTTTGCCAAAACTCAAACCTAAACTTACATAAAATCATAACCTAGTGTTAGAAGCCGCTTTTGCAATTTATTTGGCTTTCATTGAATTTTATTTGAATTCTAATCGAATTCAATTGAACTTCTTGCACGTACGGTAGAGTCCGAGGGAGCCGTTGAGAACATTGAAGACTCAAGCCAACAAGGTCGCGAGCAAGGCAAGTCATCACTCCTTTGAACATATTGATCCTATTTTCCACAATGATGTTGATTTCAACTTCAAACATGCATGCTATACACAAAACACCTATGCTTGATATACCATGCCTTGATAATGATTACCTTTAGTTATAATCTTTGTAAACCTCGATGTAACATAACCGGAGACTTTCTTCGGTAAAATGCTTAGCCATGCTTATACTAGAATCTTGCATACTCATATTTTTACAAAAGAGCTTTATGCTTGGGCAACTACCTTAGGGAAGGTAGTTGAGATACGGCATGTGGAGACATGAGCGCCACATTGCCTTGAACATGATGAGAATAGTTTGATGGAAAAAAATGAAAGTACAAAACTAATGTTTTAGACTGGGGTGGCTGAATGACTTGGGTGGATTCCGGAAAAGGCAAGTGCCGACCCTGGTCAATTAAAGACTGAGCCATGAGATAGCCGGGAAACGAGCCAGTACAACCGTACTTCTCAAATGGGTATAGACCTAGCGGAGTAGATATCCGAGCGGAGGCAGTATCCTTGCGTAGTGGTTCATGTTTTGGGTTGAGTTAAGGGCTTACCAGTAGGGGATTTACCGCTAGTAAGTACCTGGGCATCGGGTCATACGATCAATATGAGGAGATGAAGATAGAAGTTGGAAACTAAAGATGGAGCAAGTCTTTCTCTTACCCCGGGAACACCAGAACTCCTCTCACTGCTAGGAAACGACGGCTAGAGTGCATGAGGGCATAAGTTCATGGAGCGGGTACTGCCAAAGTGAGGTTATCAAAAAACTTTGCCGTGACCATCTCATGTGTTGGGACGTAGGCTCATTTGTTGGGCAGTCGCGGAGTATGGGTAAAGTATACATCCACTGCAGTGTGAATGAATCAATCTATTCGAATAGCCGTGCTCGCGGATATAGAGCATCGTGACAAGACTTTCGCTTGGCTAGACTCATAAATTTTAAAATGATGGGATGGGTTTGCATGATGATTTTTATGTACTGGTGGACCAACTTCTCAAGATACGAGAAGGGTAGACTTCCCAGAAAACCATGACGATCCGGTGGCGGGAAGCTATCCTTGGGATCACAATGGATGGTGGACAGAACCATCGCCGACTTAATGAACTATGACAATAAAACTTGACCTGGCTAGACATTAGGTTTGTGAAAAGATTTACAAAAATTGGCTTTATGCAAAAGAACCACAACCATCCTTTGAATGACCCTATCATGTGCATCATTCCGTGTTGGCTTGCTGAGTACGTTGGGTACTCACCCTTGCTATACGCACAAACCTTCAGATGGTGGAAACGAAGAACTGGAGGACCCCTATGCTTACTGCCAGGTGGGCGAAGAAGGAGATAGCACCTACTAGGTCTTAGTCCCCGGTTGTTGCCTGTGGCAATCGACATGCCGCTGCCTTCCGTCTGCTATCTTATCTAATCTCTGATTTTGGTTGTATCCGGTCCAGTAGGTCCTACATGTAATGATATTGCCTTCGGGCCTATTATTGTAATACTTTTGGTGTAAAACTATTCATGCATTTTGCACCTGATAATTCAGTACTGTATTCGTGGGTACCAAACTACTCGATCCAGGGAAATGGTACTATGAACACGAATGATTCCAGTTCCAAAAATGGGGGTCTACACCGACATCCGAGAATACCAAGCTTCGGGTCCGACGAGGTCGCCGAGGAGACGAAGAGTTTTTTTGGCTAGGGCTTGAGAGATGGAAATAATAGTGTGGCTTGTTTCGGCGCAAGGCAGGTGCTATTTAAATAGGTTTCTTGACAGCCGAGACAGAATCGAACGGGAGTTGCGCGGGAATTCGAAAAGAGGCAAATCCGTGATTTGGTAACCAAATTTGGTAACCAAATCACAAAGTTCAAGGCTGAAACGTAAGTGGAATCAGATTGGAAAATGATCTAAGGAGAAAACAGAGGCTGCATCAGCCACGATCAAATCGACTGAGAGACCAATCGGCTGAGGCCGAATCGGACAAGGATAGCCGATAGCCGATTCCGATTCAGAGAGGGAGATGGAACCATTTCAAATAAAGAAGCTTGAAGATAAAAGGAAGATTTGGTTCCTAAATGTGCGTTAAGATATTGCCATCTATGGATAAAGTCCTGTAACGACAATTGTATTTGTAAAATAGGGTTTTGTTTAGATATTTCCTTTTGTAATGCGACATGGGACTGTATCCCGTCCTATTGTCTTATTTTGAATAGTAGATTAGATAGAAACCATGTTCTACACGGACTTTGTTGTACTTGGGTATAAATAGGACCCGAGACCTCTTGTAAAATAATAACATACATCAATACAACTTCGGCGCATCGCCTCTAGTTTCTTTTAGACGAGTTCTTGATCCGGCTTCGGGCTGCATCGATTCGAACCCCGAATAAGGTAAATTCTCATCATTAGTGGTTTATTCCGTCGAATCTAGTGCTTACATCGTCATGACACTCTAGGTTTAATGTTATAAACTGCACAAGTTATCATATACGACATATAATCTAGAACAATGTCTAGATCTATCTAGCCGTCGGCTCGTTTCTCTCAGGAGACAGCAGCCGACAGAGCTAGATCTAGATGTTGGACTAGGTTATATGATGTATCTACCATCTTGAAGGGTTTACATCGGTCTATAGAGATCTAATGCTATCTTTTTGTACTTAATGTTGCATCATCTATGATATGTTAAGTCGCTTTTACAAGTATTTAGAACTATTCGATTAGATATCTACTTGTAGAGACAGCGCTGGGGTTTCAGCCAGCGTTACCTGTTTTAATAACCTTTTAGCATTATTTACTATTAGATATATTAAAGTTGCCTCTTAAATTAAAATCTCAATCTGGTTAAATTTCTTAAGCCAGTATCAGATTGTTGGCATCAGTCGATAGCCGATTGATCTTGGTTTAACGCATTTAGGTTAGATTGATATCTTTTTATAAGATGTATCGGAGTATTAGCCGATTCATGTTAGACCTGCAGCATCGGCTAGGTTATAAATGCATATATTTATTGTGTTGATGTATATTTAGATTAAGTGATTCATACTGTCTCGGCACAGCCGATCTATCCCAGTCACTTAGTTTGAAAATGCTTCGAGAAGGCAATTATATGCAAGTTGGTTTCCTGAGCCGATCCGGTAGGATCTAACTTTAACCTTATCACATGTATCTGTTTATTATTTCTTCTTGGTTAGCAGATTAAACCAATTGGCACGCCTAGTTCATCACAGGTAGCCAAGGATGGACCTGCACTGGAGGTAAGCAGATCTCCCAGGCCAGCGCGTGAGAGAAATTTCTCATCAACAATAGCTGAGTAGATATTTTCCTAGAGGAATTTCCTTCTTCTCCACAAGTGCTTCGGCTATATGCTGCCAATTTGTGGTTGGTCCGCAGCTTGATCCGCAGAAGACGAACTTCTCCAGCCACGTCATCAGAAATGCTGCGTGTTCCCTATCGCAGACTGGGCCGTCCCTCATGTTCATTGATATGAATCCACTCCAGCCACCGATGCTCTTGGTTTTAAAATTGTGTTGGCACTTGATGTTAAGGTCATAGGGGTCAACAGCCGATGTAATATCCAGCCCGGTTATCATAACTATGTCCAGCAGGGTTGGCGTCATCGACCCTTGTCTAAAAAGGAAAGCATTCAATGTATCTGACCAAAAGTAACTTGCAGCCGACAGCAAGGGTTCGTCCTTAGGCATATCGGCTAAGGTTAGCGCTAGGCACTGGCCGATTCCTATTTCATCCCAAAGGGCTTGCTTGCTAGCCGATACCCTAGCATACCAAGACGGCCAGGATTTGTCTGTTGATGGCCAGGATTTGAAGACCCCTCACAAATAAGCTAAATCTGGGATGGAGAATTTGAAGGGGATCCGATTGGTCTCAGCATTAATAAACTCAACAGGGTCTACATTGTCGATCGGCCCTAATAACAGCTGGTCAGGGTGAAGAAGGCTAGGAATTGTGATCTGGTGGGCAAGATGCTACAAATCGCAAGAAGGAATAGCGGAATTACAAAAGGGAAAAAACCATATTGTGCAAAGTAAAGAGCTTGAGCCGACGAGAACATACCTTGGGGTACTCCGAGGAGGCCGCATCGGAGGGGGTGCTTGAGGAAGCCATCGGTGCAGGGAGATCGCCGCTTCAGGGGTGTTCGCTGACGAGATCCTGAGGCGGTTCCAACGAGGTCGCTAAGGGAGTAGAAGGGTTTTTTCTGGCTAGGGCTTGAGGAGCGAAAAGTGACAGCGTGGCTTGTTTCGATGCCAGGCGGGCAATATTTAAAGAGTTTTTTTAGCGGCCGAAATGGACTGGGACGGAAGTCACGCGGGAATTCGAAAAAGCAGCAAATCCGCGATATTATCTTATCACGGACTTGGGGGGCATGTGTTAACGACCAAATTTTGTAATCAAATCCCTGAGTTCAAGGCCAAGATTGAAGCGGAATCGGATCAGAGGTGTGATCTGCGGAGAAACAGAGGTCGCATCAGCTAGGACCAAATCGGCCGGGAAACTAGTCGGCTAAGGCCGAATCGGATAAGGATAGCCGATATCCGACTCCGATTCGAAGATGAAGATGGAACCGATCCCGATAAGGAAGCTTGAATATAAATGTTAGATTCGGTTCCCAAATGTTCGTTAAAGATATTGCCATCTATGTATAGAGTCCTTTAACGGCAATTGTATCTGTAAAATAGGGATTTGTATAGATATTTCTTTTGTAACGCGGCATGGGACCACGTCCTAGGATATTGTCGTACGATGTACAGTAGATAAGTTAGGAACCGTGTTCTACATGGATTTCGTTGTACTTGGGTATAAATAGGACCCGAGACCCCCTGTAAAAAAAGAACAACCAACATCTAATCAATCAACTTCGGCGCATCGCCAACCTTTTATTCTTTTCGATGAGTTCTTGATCTCGCTCGGGCTACATCGATTTCGATCTTCGAACAAGGTAATTGCTTGTCATTAGCGGCCTGTATCATTGGAACTAGTGCTTACATCATTATGATACTCTAGTTTTGATGATGTTATAAACTGCGCAATTTATCATATACAGCATCTAATCTAGAACAATATCTAAATCTATCTCACCATCGACTGGTTTCTCTCGGGAGGCAGTAGCCGATAGAGCTAGATCTAGATATTGGACTAGGTTATATGTTGTATCCATCGTCTCGAGGGATTTACATCAGTTTTTATAGATCTGATACTTCTTTTTGTACTTAATACTGCATCTGATCGACTTGTTAAGTCTCTTTTAGAATTATTAAGATCTATTCGGCTTGATGTTTATCACTAGAGACAGTGCCGGGGTTTCAGCCGACCTTACCTGTTTTAGTTATCTTTCTAGATATATTAAAGCCGTCTTTTATATTAAGATCTCAATCAGGTTAAATGCCCTAAGCCGATATCAATCTGCCAGCCTTTGTTGACAGTCGATTGATCTAGGTTTAGCGTATTTAGGTTAGATTAATATCTTTTTATAAAATGTATCGGAGTACTAGCCGATTCGCATTAGATCTACAGCCTCGGCTAGGTTACAAATGCATATATTTATTATCCTGATGTATATTTGGTTTAAGTGGTTTATACTGTCTCGGCATAGCCGATCTATCCTAACCACTTAGTCTAAATGTACTTTGGGATAGCAATTATATGTAAATTCGTTTCCTGAGCCGATCCGGTAGGATCTAACCTTAACCATAATACATATCTATTTGTTTCTTGTTGGTTAATAGATCAAACCAACTGACATGCCTACTCTACATCAAATCATCAAAGGCAACCAAGAACGGACCCGCACTAGAGTAAAGCAAATCTCTCGGGTCAGCGCATGGGAGAATTTCTCATCAACAAATGGCTTAGTGGTAGCATCAGTTACTGAAGTGAAAATTCAAAAATTTAAAAATAGCAAAAATCAGCCCTAACCCAACACCATGGTGTTGTTGTTGAGGCCATATCCTTCCCCCGTCATCGTCGTTGTGGTCGGATCCATCATTTGCAAACCATCCCCATGGACAAATCTGCTGCCGCCAAGGCCATGGGAGCAAGGTGGAGGAAGAGGAGCCGCTCCCCACTACTTTCGAGGTTAGATCTGACGTGGCATGATGTCATCGAGGCCGGATCCATCGCTCCCCGAAGCCATCAAGGCCAAATCCACTGGTTGCTATTACATAGTGGTGGTGATGGCGTCAAGAAGTAAGTGTAAACGTCGGTGGCCTTGGGGGGTGTGGAGATAGGGATAGATTGCGCCTGCCAAATATGTAAACCAACTATGACTTGGGTGTTACGTTGCCGATTAGATAAGGCAACGACCTATAGTCACGGTTTGGTAAGATTGAGGAAACCGACTTAGAATAAGATAGGGTTTCCGATCTGTAAGCCTGCCTCCCAAGACTATATAAGGGGGGTAAGGGGCGTCCCTTGAGGGATATCAGAAGTTAGATCATCTATTGGCTTTTAGATTCATAAGCTACGATCTTGAGATCAATATACACTCGGCGGATCGAATCCCCGAAACAGGAGTAGGGTATTACCTCACAAGAGGGCCTGAACCTGTCTAAACCTTGTTTTCCACCTAACCCATTGTGCTTGGCGATCTTGACTGCACCCTCAATTTTCTATTGCCGAAACCGAGTTTCGACAGTTGGCGCGCCAGGTAGGGGACCGCGCGTCAAGACTTCTTCGACAATCTCGCCGACAAGCGCGATGGGATCTTCTTCAGGATTCGGCGACTTCGCCGCCAACGACTTCGACAAGCTCTCCTCCTACGACTCGGATTCGAACCAGTCAGGAGGAGAAACCCACTCGACGCCGTTCGGGCTCCCGAATAACGCCAAGATCTACGATGAAATCTTGGATTCCAAGATGCAGTCCATCCACTCCGACGAAGGAACTCACTCAACACCGATCGGGCTGCCGAACGCCGCCAAGATCTACAGCGGTCTTCTCATCTCTACGTTGGAACCAATGTACTCGGGAGAAAGCCTCTCGGCGCCGTTTGGATTACCAAACACCGCTGAGATCTACTGCAAGCTCCTCTCCTCCGAATCAAGATCGATCCACTCGGGGGGATCCACGTCCTCAAGCTCCGACTCGGACTGGAACGATCCAGATTCGAACTACCCGGGCTCAAGGGAGATCGCCGTCATCCTCCAGCCATTCGGCTCATGCTCATCCTCGGAGTCAACGAGTACCTCAGCTCTTCAGGTTTTGACAAACTTTATGGCACCCCCTCAGACGAAGCCAACGACTCCAACTGCGACAAGGACTACGAGCCAAAGTGCTTTGACGTCCTCATGGCTGAGGTGGTCGAGACCGACTCAGCCATGGCTCGCAGGCTTACGGAAGAAGAACGAGCCAGACTTGAGGAAGAGCGCAAGCTGGCGGAAGAGGAGAAGAAGCGCAAAGAGGAAGCCAACAGAAGGAAGCAGGATCTAAGGGCAGCCGGACGATCCGCTCAAGAGGCTATACTTCAAACGCGGGTCCGCAACACCAATATCTTTCAGACGCCACAGCAGAACGTTGTCGCTGCTCTCACTCTCTTGGACACCGTTATCGAGACGCCCCCCCCCCGACGTAACGCTAATCTTGGACAAGATCAAGACCATCGTCGCGGCTACGGCCAATGGTCCTCCCTCCACCTCGCCGAAGACCGACTAAGTCCATGGCGTAACCGCCCGACGAGCCGACTCCCGCCGCCGAGGTCGAGGGATTACAAGAGGCCCGAGCCAGATCGGACGACGACTAGGTCAAGAGACCTTCGCCACGAAACCACGCGTAAGAATCAGGAGCAATTGGCCGACTCCCGCAAGAAACGGCACGGACGTCCACCCGTCCACAACCGGGTCCGCCGCAGCAACGACTCCGACTACCGAAGCAGCCTGCCAAGGACCCTGCCGAGTGATCTGCGGGAAGTCCTCGACCGGCGTTATCAAGAACGAGAGTAGTGCTCCCGAGAAGATTGAAGGGGATCACCCGATAGCAATGACGATGGAGTACCCGCCTTCACTCGGGATCTTCGTCGAGTACATTGGCCGAACGGATTCAAGCCGACTGGAATCGAGAAGTACGACGGGAAGACCGACCCCGAGTCGTGGCTAATCGTGTACGCCCTCGCCATCCGTGCGGCAGGAGGCGACAATAAGGCCATGGCCAATTACCTGCCTATTGTCCTTGCTAACTCGGCCAGGAACTGGCTCACGAGCTTGCCAAGAGGCTCGATCGGTTCGTGAAGCGAGTTAAGGGACCACTTCATCGCCAACTTCCAGGGCACCTTCGAGAGGCCTGGAACCCACTTCGATCTCTACAATGTCATCCAGAAGCTGGACGAACATTTGAAGGACTACATCCGGCGCTTCTCCGAAAAGCGCAACAAGATCCCCAACATCACCGACGACATCATCATCGTTGCTTTCAAGAAGGGAGTCCGTGATGAGCTGTTGATTGCAAAGTTTGGGCACAAACCACCGAAGACGGTGAAGCAGACATTTGAGACGGCGAACTCCTACGCCAAGTCCAACGACGCAATCAAGGCGGTGCGCCAAGACTGGCCGGACAAAAGGGACGACAAGCAGTCAGGAGGAAGCTGCCATACTAAGAAGGATAACGGAAACAACCAAGGCCAAAAAGACCGCAAGCGCCGGCCCGAAGACCTAGTTGCCACGACCTCCAACTCTCAACGTCGTCCCCGAGTCGCAGCCTACGACGCGATCATGAACGCCCAGTGCACGCATCACCCAAATCACAAGCATGCGGCCAAGGACTGCTTCATCTACAAGCAATTCGCCAAACAATATGCGGCGCAACTAAACAAGAAGCCAACTGATGAAGCCCCTGAGTAACCAGAAAGATGTCTAGAAGCTCACTGGCTGCATAACAGCGCTAAGCCGATTCGTCTCTCAACTCGACGAGTGAGGCATGTTTTTTTCAGGCTACTGAAGAAAACACACGATTTCCAATGGACTACAGAAGCCCACAAAGCCTTTGACGATTTTAAAGAATTTCTCACGACGCCGCCCGTCCTAGCCTCACCTCAGCCCCAGGAGCCCCTGCTACTGTACGTTTCAGCCACTCACCAAGTGGTTAGTACGGTCCTCGTGGTCGAGCGCGAAGAAGAAGGGCGGGTCCAGAAGATTTAGAGGCCGATCTACTTTGTTAGCGAAGTGCTGGCAGGAGCCAAAATTCGCTACCCTCAGGTACAAAAGTTGCTATATGGTGTTCTGATAACCGCGAGAAAATTGGCGCACTATTTTCAGGGTCACTCGGTCACCGTCATCACTTCCTTTCCACTTGGCGATGTCATCCACAACCGGGAGGCGACTGGACGCATCACAAGGTGGGCCCTGGAGCTGATGCCGCTGGACCTAACCTTCAAAGCGAGGACATCTGTGAAATCACAAGCCCTGGCGGACTTCTTGGCCGAGTGGACCGAACAGCAAGAAGACGTACCTCGGGAAGACCTTCAATATTGGACCATGCACTTCGACGGATCCAAGAGGATCACCGGCTTGGGAGCAGGAGTTGTGCTGATCTCCCCGACTGGGGAAAGACTAAGATATGTCCTCCACCTTCACTTCTCCGCCTCACACAACGTCGCCGAGTATGAAGCCCTGCTACATGGACTGCGGCTCGCAGTTTCACTCGGGATACGTCGGCTCATCGTGAAAGGGGATTCCTAGCTTGTCGTGAACCAAGTGATGAAGGACTGGTCCTGTCTAAACGACACCATGGAGGCCTACCGGCAGGAAGTTTGCAAACTTGAAGACAAGTTTGACGGATTGGAGCTATCCCATGTCCTAAGACATAACAACGAGGCAGCTGACGAGTTGGCGCAGTTCGGATCCAAGCGTGAAGCCGCTTCAACAGACGTCTTTGTAGAGCACCTCTACGAACCAGCCGTTGCCGCCAAACTAACTCCCAACGAGCAAACTGCAAACGAAGCCGCCATGATCGACGCCGACTGGAGGACACCACTGATCAAATTTTTAACACAGCAAGAGATGCCGGAAGACCGGGATGAGGCAGAACGTGTCCGACGTCGTTGTCAAGCTTACGTCATGGTTGACTCCGATTTATATAAGAGAAGTCCCTCCGGAGTCCTGATGAGATGCATCACACCTGAGGAAGGACGACAACTACTCCAAGACATCCACTCGGGCATATGCGGAAGCCACGCGGCAGCACGCACCTTGGTGGGCAAAGCCTACAGGCAAGATTTCTTCTGGCTCACGGCGGTCTCCGACGCCGACAAAGTGGTACGAACTTGTGAAGGTTGCCAATTCTTCGCCCGACAGAGCCATATCCTAGCCCAAGAGCTACAAACAATTCCATTATCCTGGCCGTTTGCGGTATGGGGCTTGGACATGGTCGGCCCTTTCAAGAAGGCTCCAGGAGGATTCACACACCTATTCGTCGCAATCGACAAGTTCTCCAAGTGGATCGAAGCTAAGCCGGTTGCAACAATTACTGCTGACAAGGCACGGGACTTCATCCTCAACATCGTGCACGGTTCGGCGTCCCAAACAGAATTATAACCGACAATGGGACTCAATTCACGGGAGGCATCTTCAAAAATTCTGCGAAGACTTTGGGATCAAAATCGCTATGCGTCGGTCGCACATCCCAAAAGCAATGGACAAGTCGAGCGTGCCAACGGCATGGTCCTTCAAGGCATTAAGGCCCGCGTGATTGATCGCCTAAATCCTTATGCCGGCAAGTGGGTTCAAGAGCTCCCCTCGGTTCTATGGTCCTTGCGGACCACGCTCAGTCGGGCTACCGGCCAAACTCCTTTCTTTTTGGTTTATGGCGCAGAAGCCATGTTGCCAAACGAGATGGAGTATGAATCCCTCCGAGTCCGCAGCTTCAACGACGAACGATACGACCCAGACCAAGTGGATGACCTCACCCGACTGGAAGAGGCCCGTGAGGCAGCCCTCATCCAGTCGGGAAAATATCTTCAAGGGCTCAGACGATACCACAGTCGCAACGTTTGAGCACGAGCTTTTATCGTTGGCGATCTGGTTCTACGCAAGATTCAGACCACCAAGGACCGTCACAAGTTATCTCCCCTATGGGAAGTGCCATATATAATCACTGAGGTGACTCGGCCAGGAGCATATCGACTAAAGCGTGAAGATGGATCCATGGTGGAGAACTCTTGGAACATCGAAAATCTTCGACGATACTATGCTTAAATTGCCTCAAGTTTTATGTTATTCTTGACTGCCAACCTCAAGAAAGACGACTTCTTGAGTTAGCAGTCGGGGGCTGCATACGTGTCAACAAAGCATGGTTTTCTTTGATAACTTGTTTATATTTGGTTTATCATTGTTTAGTGTTTTGATTCGAGTTCAATAGATAAGGACTGAGAATTTTTTGATGACCTAATCAAGCTTAGGCTTGGTGACAGTCGGACGAAAATTACTTAAGAAATTACGAGAATTACTTAGGCTTTTAAGAATTTTTTGGGATGTTTTCCAGCCCTTCACAGTCTTTGGAGCCACTCGTGAAATTCAGGCAGAGGTGATGGAATCACTCGTCGCAAGAAGCACTCGGTCAAAGAGTTGTTTGGCTGAAGTACTATCTTGGTTCGAGGCTGAGTTATCTCGTCGACTGCAAAGGACTCGGGGGCTACTGTGGAGATTATGGCAATCGGGTATCTACATGGCAAGTTTATCCGACTGGAGGTAGGGATAGATTGCGCCTACTATATCTGTAAACCAAATATGACTTGGGTGTTACGTTGCCGATTGAGATAAGGCAACGGCCCATAGTCACGGTTTGGTAAGATTGAGGAAACCGACTTAGAGTAAGATAGGGTTTTCGATCTGTAAGCCCACCTCCCAAGACTATATAAGGGGGGTAAGGGGCGTCCCTTGAGGAATATGCGATATCAGAGTTAGATTAACTTTCAGCCTTAGATCACGAGATCAATAAAGACACTCGGCGAATCGAATCCCCGAAACAGGAGTAGGGTATTACCTCACGAGAGGGCCTGAACCTGTCTAAAATCTCTGCTTTCCATCTAACCCATTGTGCTTGGTGATCTTGACTACATCCCCAAAATTTCTATTGCCGAAACCAAGTTTTGATAGTTTGTTTATCTGTACAGGAGTAAATGGTATCGTTGTATGCCCACATGTATGTCTAAGGGCACTCCCAACCCAGGCCTTAGGTAACATCTATCTTCATTTATTAGGGAACATATTGAATGAAATTTGCTTATGTGGCACAAGAGAGAGAATGAAAACGCACGACGTCGCTTCTTGTTTTGACGCTGCGTCTATCCGTGCCCCGATGCTGTCAACCGCAGCGTTGGGAAGGGTGGGCGGCGTCGAGCAGATCCAGTGCGGCGGCCGGCCGCGCTCGCCCTTTCGCATCCGCTTCCCGCGCGCCTGCTCCCCTGCCGCGCTTTCTCCCCTACCACGCCAAACCCTACAAATATTTCCCCTTTTCCTTCCCCTGCTCATCCCAAACCAGCAGAGCGTCGTCGGTTCGCCATGAAGTTCACCGACCCCTCCAACGCCGACGGTGGCACGACCCCCTCCAACGCCAGCCCCGATCTGAGTTCACCGTGGGAAACCACTCAACACTCCAAGGTAATTTGATTTGTTTGCTTGCTTTCACCTTTCTTGCATCAATAATGGATCTCCTTCCCACGACAATCTATAACCCAATTCCATGAATGAAGGAATGAATCGCTTAACAAAGACTAATTCCCGGCAAGGTAGTGGTGTTCCGGGAAGCCATTCTCCATTCCTTGGTGGTAATCTGGCCTCTACTCCGGCCGTTGGGGCTTCTGTTGGTGGATGGTGTCCATCTTCATCTCCTACTGAAGGGTAAGCTGTTGTTAGTGGAAAATGATGTCTTTGCTAGATGAAAACTGATCTCTTGTGTAGTCTTTTCTCTAATTTTTAGTCTTTAGTCTTTTATCCAATTTTTACAACATGGAATACCTGTTAGTATTTAGTCTTTGCACTTTATCCATGAACAATGCAAGATTATCCAATCGTTTTCTACTTTAGTCTTTGTAGCCTGAAATAATTGATATTAGCAATGCGGGTTACAGATTTAGAAGAAATAGACTAGAAAACAGGTTGTAGCAAAACATCCTTTATTTTTTAGTTCAATCGAACCATTTCTTGTGTAGAGAAGGTACCTGTTCTGAACCGTAGATAGCTTGTGTATTTTCTCCTTTCTCCATTGCTTGCTCTGTATTTGGCATTGAAAATGCATCACCTGAAAATGTTCAGCTGTACAAAAGATGCCTGTAATTTCCTATTCAACTGGCTCAGCTATGTTTGGGTTGTAATAAAAAGGATGAAAATAGTTGCCTTATGTACACAGCTTTTTTTGTCATTAGACAAGCACACTACATCTTACTTTTCTTATGACTTTATCTGCTTGGTGTGTTGTTTGGTAAAAATAATTGAGCAAATATGATTCAGAACATTCTGTACTAAAGGCAGGAATAGAACTTTAACCCTGCACCAGAACTATAAAAGTATCTATGTTCTCTTTCTTTCCATCAGTATTTGAGCTTTCACAAATGAGGTTTCAGTTATTGATATGCTACTGCCTTTTCATATATGCACAAATGATATGCTACTGTCTAATGCAACAGCACCTCTATTTTGCTTTGTACTCCTTCATCAATGCCATTCATTGGTTGGCTGATTTGACTATAAGCGAAATTTCTATGAAATTCCTAAAGTGGTTGTGTTAGCATAGCTGCAGCAGTGTGCAAAATGTCATCTTGGACTTGGATCAGTGGCTCAAGTCTATGTTTTTGTATCACTCTAGGCTTTGTTGTTTACCATATATCCTGAAATATACTGTGTACTGGTTATGTACAAATGAAACTAAACTAAACAATATTGTGTACTGCCTGTTGTGTTTGCAGGACATTCCCCATTGGAGGGTTCACAAATTTAATGCATTCAAATCCATTTGCTGGTTCTTCAGACAATTTTCACTTTGTTGGTGCTTCCATGAGTCAGGCTTCAATGTCTCCAATGGGTGGTTCAAGAACTCAACTCCCAGTTCAACTAAATGATCCAGTGGTTGATGTAGATGTTACTGAAGAAAGTGAGACAACGAATGTGGATCAGGATTGTAGAACCGACAAGCGGTTGAACTGGACAGTAGATGAAGATATAAGATTGGCTAGTGCTTGGTTGCATAATTCAAAGGACCCAGTCGATGGAAATGGCAAGAAGGCAGAAGCTTTTTGGTCACAAGTTACTGAAGAATACAACAGCAGCACAGAAAATAGCTGTAAGAGGAACCGAAACCAATTGAAAACACATTGGGATTGTGTTAAGAAGCCATTGTCAGATTTTCATGGATTTTGGGTGAACGCTGGTAGAGTGTGGCAAAGTGGGATGAGTGATGACCAATTGACCGACAAAGCTTTAGAGATGTATGCAAGAGAAAGTAAAGGTAATAAGGCCTTCCATCTGCTCCATATGTGGAAAGTAATAAGGGGAGAACAAAAGTGGTCAGCATATATGAATAGTTTGAAGATGGAAAAGGAAAAGGGTGGAAAAGGAATCCCAACTCAAGTGGTGAATTTGGAATTAGATGGAAAAAAAGACCTGTGGGTAATAAGAGAGCAAGAAAAGGGTTCGAGGGAAAAAGTGGGACAGCTGAAGCTATTTTTGAGTTCAATGAAAAACTTGACAAGTTCATTGAAGTATGCACCAAGAAAACGAAGAGAGAGAGAAGATGGCTGAAATACAACAAAGTTTGGCTGATAAAAAGATTGAAGCAGCCAAAATTAGTCATGAATTGCAAAAGAACAAACTAAAGTAGCCCAAGAACAAACTAGGTGCAAAATGTTAGAAACCTATACACAGCTACTTCTTGCACCTACTCATCAGCTAAGTGCAGACGCTTTGGTTGAGAAAAATTTGGCAATAGAAAGCCTCAAACAAGCTTTATTCCTAAGGTGTGTATCTACAGCTTTATGATTTGGCAATAGAAACACACTGTTAGGTACTGTTTTGTTTTTTCTTTCTGAAACTTCTATATCTGAAATTTAGTTTCTTGAACAATGCAGTGAAAATTAAATTGGTATGAGATGGACTAAAAGGTGTACTGAAAGGTATATACTCTTGTGTATGTTTTTTTCTATGTGTGAAACTGCATTTCTTTTAGCACTTTTGTGCACTCTAGTGATGGATGCTACTGTCTAGTGATGGCTGATAGAGAGAACTCTAGTGATGGCTTTTGTTTTAAGATAAGTGCAGCATTATGCAACAGTAGCCTCACTGTACTAATATGTGATATGACATATTTGAGTATTATGACTGATCTGGTTAGAATTGTTGTCAGAAGTCTTAACTGATCTGGTTAGATTGGGTATCCACATGGCAAGCTTATCCGACTAGAGATTGGGATAGATTGCGCCTGCCAAATATGTAAACCAACTATGACTTGGGTGTTACGTTGCCAATTAGATAAGGCAACGGCCTATAGTCACGGTTTGGTAAGATTGAGGAAACCAACTTAGAATAAGATAGGGTTTCCGATCTGTAAGCCCACCTCCCAAGACTATATAAGGGGGGTAAGGGGCGTCCCTTGAGGGATATCAGAAGTTAGATCAGCTATTGGCTTTTAGATTCATAAGCTACGATCTTGAGATCAATATATACTCGGCGGATCGAATCCTCGAAACAGGAGTAGGGTATTACCTCACAAGAGGGCCTGAACCTGTCTAAACCTTGTTTTCCACCTAACCCATTGTGCTTGGCGATCTTGACTGCACCCCTAATTTTCTATTGCCGAAATCGAGTTTCGACAGAGGGTGTTGCTGGTGTTTGTTAATGCCAAAATCTGGTAAGCCTTGAATCATCATCGGCCTATAGTTAGTATCAGCTTCAGAGTCCTAGAATTGGCTGATGGAAATTATCAGTCGCTAGCAATCGAATTCTTAGTAGATTCGGTTAATCAATTAAATGAAGTTTATCCAGAAGAGGCCAAGTTCAAGAAGGATGCGACATGTCAATTTATATTTTAATTAGGCAGAGTCAGTCCGTTTTTTATTTTTAGGAAAGATTGTTTAGAGTCCAATCATGACTTGTATATTTTACTTTATTTTTAGAAAAGTTTTGTGTCGTGTCCAATAAGGACTAGTATCTACCCATGGGTATAAATATATACACTCGGGGTCTTCGTAAACTATCTTCACAGATCAATATACATCTACTTTTGGCGCATCGCCACCTTAGTCTTCTAAGTTTTTTGAGCATGGGCTACATCGATTAAGTTCGATCTCCGGTAAAAAGTAAGTTCCGTCATCTTCGCTTGCGCTGGTGTGGCAGTGAAAGTGCATCTAGCCTCCTAAGTGTGTTTTGATGATTAATGACAAAACGTTTAAGGGACTAATGTGTTTATTGGAATAAGTACGGATAATTGGTCCCAAAGAGCTTAGGTGTGCAAAGTGTGCACAAGGAGACCCCAAACAACAAATACAAAGCGGTAGAGGATTCAACGCCTTATTTAAATTTTCATTTCCGTTAACTCTTGAGTTTTAGGAAAGCCATACTATCAAGAGGGGTTTCAAATGGTTGCCTGATAAGATCTATGTGCTTAAAGTCAAAACCCATAGAAGAGAGATTTTTATACCCCAAAATTTGAAATTTGCCCTAACTAGGACAGCAAGTGTTGATCGGAAGTTCCTGGCTATCGACGGGATGATCGACAGTTCTCCAAGGGGGCTACCAGAGGAGGTGAAAGAGTGGTCGGGGTGTCCTACCAAGGGGCCTGATGGTCGGCCCTCGCGGAGGATAACAAGCCTACTCCTGTGTTCTTTGTTAGGGTGGTATGATATTAGGCATTGAATACAAGTGAGAGAGAGAGTTCTTGGATGCAGGATCCCCCCTGCACGCGTGTCCTGCCCTCCCTTTTATAGGCCAAGGGGTGTAGTTACAACGGACTTGTCGCACAAGGAAGCTTGGTCATAAAGTAAAACAAGTACAGATAAAGGCTGAAAAGCGTAACAGAATTTCCTCGGGATCCACTTTCACAGGTATGTTGTACGTAGTTCTGTCGGGTGATGTTATCCTCTGTTGGCTTGTCCCCTCCTTGCTTTATCTGTGAGCCTTACTGTGGAAGCCTCTCTATCGAGGACGGCCCACTCCTTTTCTGGTCGGGGCCATGTACGTAGGTCGGACCAGGGGAAGCCGCAGTCGAGTCCGAGGGCAGGGGTCGGGCTGGCCGTCCTTGCCCGAGGTCTGCCTCCTGACCCCAACTCGAGGACTCATGGTCCTACCCATCCGACCTTATTCCCGACGTGTGGGCTACCCTGGGGTGACACCACCCACAACAGCCTCCGAGCCTAGGGGTTAATGGAACATTCAGCCCTAGGCTATGAATTTTCCTTTGCTAGGATCCTTAATTGGTCTTTAGAGCTTCTTGAACGTGCTTTGGCAGGTGCACTAGTCAGGTGCACCTGCCAGGTGCAGGCCTGAGCCTGGGGTCGAATGGTACATTCGGTCCCGGGGTCAAGCCTTATCCATCATCCCTTGGCGATCATTGAATCACATGATCGAATTAGCATGGGCTAGTGAGACAAAAAACACAAAGTTCAATATTTGGCGAAGATCGGCGGAGTCGGCGGAGCCATGGCCCGAGGAAGGCCGATGGGGGTCGGCGAGGTCGAAGAAGCCATGGCCCGAGGGCGATGGTAGTCGGCAAGGTCGGAGAAGCCATGGCTCGGGGGCCGATGACGGTCGGCGAGGTCGGAGAAGCCATGGCCCGGAGGCCGATGGCGGTCGGCGAGGTCGGAGAAGCCATGGCTCGGAGGCCGATGGCGGTCGGCGAGGTCGAAGAAGCCATTGCCTGGATGCCAATCACGGTCGGCGAGGTTGGAGAAGCCATGGCCCAGATGCCGATGGTGGTCGACGAAGTCGGAGAAACAAAAACTGCAGGAGATAGCCCATTTGATGATCGTGAGTCCATTGGCACGCATGGGCGCTGACGTGCCGGGTAGAGCGCCAGCCCCATCTTGTCAGACGACCTGTCCACCACCAACGGCTCGCGGAATCAATGGCTCAGATCTTCCGTTCATGCAACGTGGCAGATTGTGGGGCAGATTTGCCAGGCACGTAACGCACATCGCACACACTGTTAATGGCCCTGTAGATCCGACGGCCTAGATCCACCGTCGGGGCGACGTGGCAGGCAGCGGGGCGAAGTGGCCGGGGCGTCTCGAGCACGTCGTGCACACCATTAACTACGCCACACGTCTGTCGAGATCACCACTGGCAGACCCATTGCTTTTCCCTTTAAGTAACCGCCTCTTCGCCTTCTTCTTCTTCAGTCTTTTCGCAGAAACCTTCAACTCCTTCACGCTCTTGCCCTTGCATCTTCTTCCTGGCGTGACGCCCTCGAGCTTGCTTGGCCACCACTTGCTCTACCGTTGCGTAGTCTGCCACAGCAAGGGTCGTTGTCTCTTTTGGCTAAAACCCATGGCGCCCAAGAAGTCGTTGATGCTGGGGAAGACGGTGAGATCCTCGCCCGTGAGCGGTGATGAGACCGAGTGGGGTTCGACATTCGTTCCCTCGCGCGCGGGGAGTGAGATGATGGAGGACTTGCAACAGGTCAACATCCTCCCACCGCGGGAGCTCGCGCAATGGCGCCCGACCAGGGGGGAGCAGTTTTCGACCCCTGACTCCGGTGAGTTAGTAGTCTTCGCTGCTTCTCTTCGCGTTTTTGGAGTACTGACCCATCCCTTTGTTCGGGGTCTCCTCCACTATTATGATATCGCCCTTTGCAATCTCAATCCGAACTCTATCCTCCAAATTTCTTTCTTCATCCATCTCTGCGAGGCCTATCTTAGGATCGACCCACACTTCAACCTCTCTGCCATTACTTCTGTCTCCAGTGGACAGTCGACGGAGTGGTCGATGGGGTCGGGATCCAATTCTGGGAGAGGATGGCTCGACACTACATTCCCATCGACCGGACGTCCTCGAACAAATGATGGCATGCTGAGTGGTTCTATATCGAGAACCACGAGCCAGCGATCTCCACTGAGATCTACCAGGAGCCGACCCCTGCGAGCACCTGGTCGACCGCCTGTCCTACCGTCGAGCAGGGCCAAGTCGACAAACTCGTCGCTAGGGTGGACCGCCTGAGGGAGCAGGGCCTGACCGGCAAAAGAATGGTGCTCAACTTCGCCCCTCAAGGCCTTCTGCCCTGCAAGGAAAGGGTGAAGCCGACGTTTGAATACCGGGTAGCTAGGACCCAACTCGAGAGGTCACGATCCCCGTCGAGCGCGTGCGGCGAGGCGACTAGCTACTTCTCGAGCTCGGCGGACTTTGGCTAGAGGGGCTGCTCGGCTACGGCCTCACCAATCCACGGCCAGAGGTAAGCCCGACCTGACTTCTTCTTCTTCTCCTTCTTTTTTTTGTTCGGCGTGTCAATAGGCATGCCAAAAATGTGTTGATGCTAAATCCGTATCGCCGTTGTCATGCCGAAAGATGTGTTGACGTCAGAGCATACGCTGGCCTGGGAGATCTGCTTAGCTCTAGTGTAAGTCCTAAAATTGATGAACTGCAGGCGTGTCAGCCAGTTTGATTCTGCCACTGACAAGATATGCAAAACAGCAGAGCATAAATCATATCAGCCGATAGGTTGATAATCAAAACAGTCTCTGTTGATAGCTGATT
This sequence comes from Oryza australiensis, assembly GCA_019925245.2. NCBI lineage: Eukaryota > Viridiplantae > Streptophyta > Magnoliopsida > Poales > Poaceae > Oryza > Oryza australiensis. The sequence continues at coordinate 97,925 of JAIFGZ020000731.1, forward strand.
GTGTGATTCCAGCTGATGCCGATGCCCAGATAACTCGTCGGCTGAAACCACAACGAAACCCTTATTGGTAGCCATCAGGTAGGCTAGAGACTACGATTCTAATGACGACTTAGTAGGTCAAACTGAATTAATGCAGCACTAAGTATGAAAAGAAACGCAATATCTAGACAATCAAGCCCTTGACTAATTTTCAGGATGGTAGATGTCTAAACTAATCTAATCTAGTAAACAGTTTAGCCGGTATCGGCAGAGACCCTAAAGCGAGACGCAACCGATAGATCTAAATTGAGATACTAGGACTAGATTAACACAGACATATGATAAGACTAGCTAACCCTCCGGTGAAACATTAGCATGAACCTATCGGCTTAACAAGACTTAGATTATCGATCAATCTAGTAGGTCGGACCTAACCGATCCAGCACGAGATTATATATGATAATCTAATACTTGATGAGTCGATAGATCTGTCTATTGTGATGGATATAACAGATCTACCTAAAGTGACATTACGTTTATAGAAACATCGACTTGATCAGAATATCGAACCTAACCGAGAAAGTCCAAACTAAGCCGATGTATCTATGAACGGTGATAAAACTAAAGATAGATACAAGATACCTGGGCCGGCGGGACCTTGGACTTACCCCTTCGTCGAAGATCGAAGCCGATGCAGCCCGCGTTTGGTGCCAAGTTCCGCCGGATGATGAACAAAGTAGCCAAAAGTAAAAAGGTGGCGATGCGCCGAGTTGTATTGATCGTGAGGATAGATTACATGAACCCCGAGCTTACATATTTATACCCGTAGGCTGACAAAGATCCTAACAGATTACAATTCAAACTTTCCTAAAGATAAAAGGAAACAAACCGAGTCCTTATTGGACACTAACACACTTTCCTAAAGATAAAATAGAAAGCAAACAAACTCTTCCTAATTAATAGATACAAGCCGCATCCTCCTCGAACTCGGTCTCTTACGGATAAGATCTTCCCAAACCGAATCGATGAGAATCTAGCTCTGGAGATGCGTAAGGGAAAATCCCCCTCGGTGACAAAAACTCCAAACCGATATTGGCTCTAAGCCGATTTGAACCTTAAGCCGATGAGGACTCAGGGGCTTACCAAATTTTGCCGTTAACACATGCCCCCTAGTTTTGGAGTACGAGAACTCATGCTTCAAAATTATCACGGCCTTGATCGCCCCAAAAGCTGATTCTTCTCTTCTTCTTGACATCGGCCCTCGTAAGCCGATACCTTCTATAGTAGATGAGCCAGGCTATCAAACTCATGGAAGAAAAACATGTCTTTGGTAGCCGCAGACAACCCTTGAAATGCAAGATCTGCTAGGTGCTCATCACTCTGGCTCAAACTATAACATCAGCTGCGGACGTAACGAAACCTTTGAATATATTCTTTAGCCGATTCCCCTTCTTGTTGTCTGATAGATATCAAGTCTGCAAGCTTCAAATCACCAACCTCAGCAAAGAAGTACATGTGAAACTATTCCTCAAGATTGGCCCAACCTCTGATATAATTTCGTGGTAATGACGAAAATTATGTGAAGGCCGATCCGTTAAGGACAATGGAAAAAAATCTAACTTTTAGAGCTTCTTCAGTGATGCCTCCTCACATTGAGCTAAAAATTGGTTGACATGTTCCATTGTAGATACACCATCTTGCCCTGAAAACTTGGAAAAGTATGGAACCTTATATCGACTTGGAAGTGGTACTCTATCAAACCATTCAGGATATGGCAACCGATACACAAAAGTTTGATGTTTGGGTTTAATTCTAAACTGCTCCTCCATTACCTTTGCAATAATATCGGCCCAATCTTCTTTAGACTGATATTGTTGAGTTTCCTCTGGCCGATAATGTTGTTGTGGCTCTTCATGTTGATGTTCTTGCCCCCCCGAGCCAATATTGTTGTTGCCGATGATGATGATATTGTCCCTGCTGCCTTCTTAATGCAATCACCTTGGGAACCATCTTCTTAATCAAGCCATGTAATGTACTCACCAAAACTCCAAATGGATTGAACACAGCGCAATCAACAATTTCATCAACCATCTCTTGGAGTGTCTTGTCATCCATCGGCTCAGTAGACTGTCCCCTGTCTTCATTCATCGGCCTGAGAGATTGCTCTTCCTCAGCCTTGACTTCTTTATCAGACATTGTGGTTTCACAAGCCGTGTAAACAATTGTGAGGTCCCACCGGGTGTGCCAAAAATGTGTTGACGCCAAATCCGTATCGCCGTTGTCGTGCCGAAAGATGTGTTGATGTCAGAGCATACGCTGGCCTGGGAGATATGCATAGCTCCAGTGCAGGTCCTAAAATTGATGAATTGCAGGCGTGTCAGCCAGTTTGATTCTGCCACTGACAAGATATGCAAAACAGCAGATCATAAATCATATCGGCCGATAGGTCGATAATCAAAACAGTCTCTATTGACAGCTGATTATGTGATTCCAACCGATGCCGATGTCCAGATAACTCGTCGGCTGAAACCCCAACGAAACCCTTATTGGTAGCCATCAGACAGGCTAGAGACTACGATTCTAATGACGACTTAGTAGGTCAAACTGAATTAATGCAGCACTAAGTATGAAAAGAAACGCAATATCTAGACAATCAAGCCCTTGACTAATTTTCAGGATGGTAGATGTCTAAACTAATCTAATCTAGTAAACAGTTTAGCCGGTATCGGCAGAGACCCTAAAGCGAGACACAACCGATAGATCTAAATTGAGATACTAGGACTAGATTAACAAAGACATATGATAAGACCGACTAACCCTCCGGTGAAACATTAGCATGAATCTATCGGCTTAACAAGACTTAGATTATCGATCAATCTAGTAGGTCGGACCTAACCGATCCAGCACGAGATTATATATGATAATCTAATACTCGATGAGCCGATAGATCTGTCTATTGTGATGGAAATAACAAATCAACCTAAAGTGACATTACGTTTATAGAAACATCGACTTGATCAGAATATCGAACCTAACGGAGAAAGTCCTAACTAATCCGATGTATCTATGAACGGTAATGAAACTAAAGATAGATACGATATACTTGGGCCGGCGGGACCTTGGACTTACCCCTTCACCGGAGATTGAAGCCTATGCAGTCCCGTGTTGGGTGCCAAGTTTCACCAGATGATGAACAAAGTAGCCAAAATTAAAAAGGTGGCGATGCGCCGAGTTGTATTGATCGTGAGGATAGATTACATGAACCCTGGGCTTACATATTTATACCCGCAGGCTGACAAAGATCCTAACATATTACAATTCAAACTTTTCTAAAGATAAAAGGAAACAAACCGAGTCCTTATTGGACACTAACACACTTTCCTAAAGATAAAAATAGAAAGCAAACAAACTCTTCCTAATTAATAGATATAAGTCGCATCCTCCTCGAACTCGGTCCCTCTGGATAACATCTTCCTAAATGGAATCTGATGAGAATCCGACTGCTAGAGATACTGATAAGGGAAAATCTCCATCGGCTGACCAAAACAATAAACCGATACTGGCTCTGAGCCGATTTGAACCTTAAGCCGATGAGGACTCCGGGGCTTACAAAATTTTGCCGTTAACAAAGGGGTGCCAACCCACCTTCGACGGTCGTGGAAATGGTGGTTGCACCGTCGGGGATCAGTCAAGCCAAGGACCAGTCGACGGCCCCGAAGGCGACCGACAACATCGGTGAAGAGCAGCTGTTGGTGGGCTAGGACTTGTTCCCCTCCCCCTCATAGTCACTATCACCGCAGCAGCTGGTGCAACGTCGGCCGACGAGAGAGCCCCCGGGTTCGAGCCAGCCGAGGAGGTGGCCAAGACCCAGCCCGCCTCAGAGCACGAGGTGGTGGTCATCGAGGGCGCCGAGGTCCAGCCTGCCTCGAAGCCCGAGGTGATGGTCGTCGAGGGCGCGAGGACCGGCTGCTCACGGACGTCGGGGTGGTGGTCGAGGAGCCCTCCGACTCCGAGGCGGAGCGGGCGGACAAGTTCGACCGGGTGCTTCATCACGTCCGCTATTTCTATATGGTAAGTACAAACTTCTTTTCTTCACTTTCTTGGCTTTGTTTCTGACGCCTTGTGCCTGCAAGGACTCGCTCGTCGGTCACAGTCTTCCGAGGTGGTCCGGGCGGAGGAGAGGAACCGTGTCGCCGAGGCGAAGGTGGCTGAGCTCGAGGTGCTACATGCCCTCTCTTCCCAGCGTAAGTCTTTTGCCCAACTCGTCAAAGCTTCTTAAGAAGTGGTCTGCTCACTCTTCTTATTGTGAAGAGGTCGACGAGGCCATAGCGTACGTCGAGAGGCTCGGGGTGGTCGCCAAGGAGGCCAACCTTATGGCCAAGAAGCTCCAGGCATAGTTGGACAGCACCCAGAAGCTTCTCGAGGTCTCGGACACTGCTCGACGACGGGAGGCGAGAGGCTATGCTTTGCGAAAGTTTGAGGAGGACTTGGCCCGCTGCGTGCCGAGACGCCGAGGTCCGGCTACGCAAGGCCGAGGAGGACTTGGCGGCCACGGAGAAGGCAAGGGCTGCGCCGAGGAGTAAGTGGCGTATCGAGCTTTTGCATCCCTTTTGAATTTTTCCCTTGCACTGACCGACCCCTACTTGTGCAGGTCGCCTCTCAATCTTTCGCGCCCAGATCGAGGACCTCAAGGCTAGGTCAGAGTCGGCTAAGGCCCGATCAGCGTAGCACTGGGAAGGGTCTCGGGCGCTCCTTGCCATGGTCGAGATCGAGCAGCTGCTGTCTGAGGAGACCGAGGACGTGCTGGTGGCGTGGCTGCTCGGTGGGCTGACGCACCTTCGCGTCTTTATGCAAGACGTGGCCAAGCTGGCAGTGATGCACATCCTCGACGTCGTGCGAATGCTGTACCCGCGCATCAAGGTCGAGGCGATCGACGAAGGTTGGCCCGAGGGCATGGCGGAGGGCGACGTCGAGGGCATATACACCAAGGTCAAGCCGACGGCCGAGAAGATAGTCGGTGATATGACCCTGTAAAAAGAATTGTACAGTCCCTAGAGTAGATAGGTAGAGTTAGTCACAGTCAGAGTCTGTAAATGAAACTTTACCAAATGTAATCAAGTTTCCAATTCGCAATGCTGGAGAACAATTTTTAGTCTTTGCAATATAGCTTTAACTTCAAGCCTTCTATTCGCACTGTGTTTGACTTTTGAGCGTCGGGTCCCAACCTTAGCCGACCTCGGTAGGGAGCATGCCCTATCTTGATCCGAGGGGTTTAAGGCCGAGCCCTAGTGTCTTAGTCGTTTACGTTACGAATAGGTGCGGTGAGATTCAAGGAGAGGCGTCCGAGCCCCCGAGTAGCTTTACGCCGTATCTGTCCTACGTCGGGCTCTGACCCTAGCCCTCTACGGTAGGGAGCATGCCCTGTCTTAGTCCGGAGGGCATAAGGCCAGGCCATTGCGTGGTCAGACACGTAACACGTAGGTACTCGGGGACACTGCCAAGCCCCCGAGTAGCTCGGGCGTACTCAATAGGCTTCTCTCCGGAGAATCCCGACCATTGCGAGTCGGGGCCGCGTAGCTTAGGTCAGACAATGAGCATAGAGAAGTTATTGGGCGTGCGCAAGCTTGCCCGAGGGTCGGGAGGAGAATGAGTTGGAGAAAAACGGCCGAGGAGAAAGGCGTGGAGAACAAGTTGCTTTTTTGAAAGAGTTGGGTACAAGATACATAGCTTGTTCATGCGTAGATTCAGCGTAAATGCTCGATGTTCCATGAGTTCGGGACTTCCACGATGTTCCACGATGTGGAGAATTTTATGGGTTATCCATATTGTTAAAGAATATAAATTTTCGTTGTCTACAACTATAGCTATGATTTTCCTAATCAACTCTACTGCTGCTCCATTATTCTACTTTAGTTCTACTTTTGCTTAATTGAACCTAATATTTTTTCTACTCTAGCTAGGTCTTTACATTTTGTGTATGACAAAGTAAACCTAGTAATTTTCTAGTATCCCAATCTTTTTCTTTTGGTAATTAGGTGGATAAGGTATGAGTGGGAGGCTCATCATCAAACGGTGACATAGACAAGGTGATGACATGTGATGCTAGAAAAACCTCAAGGTGTTGCATTGATACTACGAAGTCTTGTAGTGCTTCATGATCTAAACAGTTGTGAAACTATGATTAACCTGTACACTCATTTATGATTATTTAATTGCTTTGTTAACTTATTGGATCATTGGTTATAATTCATATATGTGAATGCAAGCGCTTTTTGTTATGGTTTCTTTTTTTTGCAATCATGATTTATTAAACCACATATCAAATGCTACTAGCGTTGCAATACCAACTATAGTAATGAGTTGCTATGCCTGGCAATATGATATACGACAACGAACTCACTTACGTAGCAATACGATGTGCGGCAATGGATGAAATTGTGTGGCAAATGGTACTATTGCCACGACATGGCTGCCATGGCAATAACATATGGTATGTGTTTACACCTAAAATTGGCACTTAGGAATCAAAATAGGAAAGATTGCCAATATTTGGAAACTTGCCGGTTTCTTCGGAGAGGCCGGTCTGACCGCCGTGTATAGGCCAGTCAGACCGGGCAGTGTGGCCGGTCAAACCGAAGGCATATGGCCGGTCTGACCGGCAGAGTCCGAAACCTAGACGACTTCATCGGTATTCGGGTTTTCTTTCTCCATACGATGTATCTCGGGTTTCCAAACATGTTTATCCCGAATTGGACGTGGAGAAGGGTCTGTGGAGGGCAAGGCCAACCCTTATATAAGGGCCAAGGCCAGTTCAATTGTAAGATTGAAACACACAACACACAATCAATCTATTTGAATCATTTTCTTTATTTTCAGCCATATTTTCTACTTTGCCCTAGTTTAGTCCATCTTTGTCGATTTGCGCCGTAAATCGTCCGCCGCCGCTGCGAGAGTGCGACACTTCTTTGTAAGTTTGTCTTGAAAACTTTCCGTTTGCTCACGAGACGAGTAGTTATCAATCTATCCATCTAAATCGGTTTCGCTAGCCGATTTGATCTACAAAACCCACTTTGTTCTAGTTTTTGCTAGATTGAAGTGGTTGGCGACTCTGTACCAAGAATCACCGCAAGGCTTTAGGTGATTCGATCGTGTTCGTGTCTTTTGCCAAAAAGTACCAACACGATTTTTGGCGACTCCGCTAGGAAGACACGACACCAACTCGGATTCGACGCCGCCATGTCCAAGCAAGCGGCGCAAGACGTGGAGCCATCCAACGTTGTCCACATCTTGTTGGATGACTTTGATGGGGAGGCTCGCCAAATAATGGAGGAGCGCATCCGAGCGATCACTCAGGAGGTGCTAGATCAATCTTGCACCAAAACGCAATAAGGCGTTATCATTAAGCCCGGGAGCCCACTCAAGGTAACTCGCGGTGAGGTAAGCGCTGATCACATCTCTATGCCTATTAAAAACTTGTTGCTAGTACGGTGGATGAGTCCGTTACCGTCGCCGTGAACAATAAGGTTGAATCCGCTATGGAAGCTTGTTTTAATAGGTTGTTTAAAGCGCACATGAGTGGTAAATCCGGTCTTCCCGCGACCGATTCGCCGTCTACCTCGATTGCAGGGGGAGGCCAGCCCCCTGTGAACCACATACTCGGTAAGACCGATGGGGCAATTGCCCAAGGCCCCGGCGGGAGTAGTTTTGCCGCCTCGTCGGTTTGACCGGCCCTACGGTTGGTCTGACCGGCTCTCATTACGTCGGTCCAACCGGCCCTACGGTCGGTCCGACCGGCCCACCACATCTCGGTCTGACCGGCCCGACGGTCGGTCTGACTGGAACACAATATGGCGGTCTGACCGGTCCTATGGCCAGTTTGACCGGGTCACCTTACGTCGGTCTGACCGGCTCGCCATACATCGGTCAGGCCGGCCGTCAGGCCGGTCCGCACCCATACTACACCGGTCTGACCGGCGGCTATCTGGCCGGTCAGACCGCGCCTTACCTGGCCAGTCAAACCAGGCCCATGGCCGGTCGGACCGGCGCTCGGTGCCGACGGGGAGATAGATCCTATCACGGGCAACTCGGTTCTATACCACGTTCCCACACACGACTCCCCTGTGGCTACTGTCCACGCACCAATTCCCCCGCATGTCCCCAATCAATACAATGATCCTAATAGGGGATATCCGTGCGACATGAGAGATGGCCAATATGACCATATTGCGCCGCAACAGCCACCTTTTAGGTCACCGGTCATGCCCGACCCGCCTAGGCCTGAAAATATGGAGGAAAAAATTCGGAATATCATTAGAGAGTCATTCGGAATTGAGCCCAGGAATCGTGCTAAGGTTTACCAAAAGCCGTATCCTGACTACTTCGATAACATCCCATATCCTCGTGGTTATAGGGTCCCCAATTCACCAAATTCGGTGGAGATGATAATAGGACCACATGGGAGCATATCGGCCAATTCTTAGCACAATGTGGGGAGGCCAGCACTTTAGATGCTTTTAAATTGCGCTTATTTTCTTTATCTTTGTCCGGTACTGCTTTTACTTGGTTTACATCTTTACCGGCTAACTCTATTCATACTTGGGCTCAGTTAGAACAGAAGTTTCATGACTACTTTTATACTGGTGAGGCTGAGCTTAGACTCTATGACTTTACATCGGTTAGGCAGAAATATAATGAGTCTGTTGATGATTATATTAAAAGATTTAGAGATGCTAGACACCGGTGTTTTAGCTTGAGCATAACCGAGAGAGATTTGGCCGACCTCGCCTTTAATGGATTGCTTGCTCCCATTAAAGAAAGGTTAGATGGCCAACAATTTCTGGATGTTAGCCAAGTGATGCAGAAGGCTCTGGCTCAGGAAAGCCGAGTCGGAGATGCTAAAAAGTTTGTTAGGCCCGGCGATAAGAAACCTCATGTTAGCATGATCATTGTCCTACTAGTGATTCGAGTCGATGAAGGCGATCATGATATGTATGTCGCTGAGTGGTCTTGGACAAACAAGAACAAACCCTTTGTTTGTTCTAGCTTGACGCCGACTCCTCGCAAGGATCGGCAAAGAGAGATCAAATACAGCTTTCATGTGACCAAATGTGATAGGATTTTTGACTATCTTTTGCAGGAAAAACAGATCAAATTACCTAAAGGCCACATCATACCCTCATTAGAAGAATTAAAGCGCCGTTCTTATTGTAAATGGCACGATTCTTACTCGCATTCTACTAATGAGTGTAACATTTTTCGTCGGCAGGTTCAATCAGCCATAGAGGAAGGACGATTGAAATTCACCAAGGGCTCGAAGATGAAGCTTGACAGCAATCCTTTCCCGATGAACACCATCGATCTCGATGGTAAGATGGTGTTGATTCGGCCGGAGCAAGCCGAATCGGCTAAGGGAAAGGAGGTTGTCATTGGGGAGCCTAGGCCCAAGATGCTTGTGCCAAAAGAGCCCGAGAGATTGGGACATGGAAGGAGAATAAGACTAAGGCATCTACATCAAGGAAGCCCCACAAGCCCAAGGTGACCTTCGACATGCTCCTTGACAAGTACAAGAAGAAGAGTGCCGAGAAGGAGCGTGCTAAAGAAAAGAGACCAAGATCGCCCCCTAAGGAGCGATTTGGTCCTTCGTCAAAGGTTTTGGAGCCGCCGTTTTCCCATTGCCCTCAAGTCATGCCATGGGGACCATGCCCGATGTCACCTCCAGGTTATCCGTTCCTATACTTTATGCCTTGGGGTGCACCCCCTCCTATGTACAACATACATCCAATGCAGGATCACCAAGGATGGAGAAGGGAGAGGAGATCGCCGCAAGGGCAGGAATCTACCGCTAGTGGAAGCCGGTTCCCCACAAAGGACCGGTTTGACGGCGAGAAAAGGGCACACAAGCGTGCCAAGCCTAAGGAGAGGGCTTCGGAGGCGATCACTATCAAGATAGGATCGTATGATGTGCCAGTACCATCTGGCAAGGAGGTTAAGTTGATATTCGGCCCCCGAACTGAAGCCGCGAAGGATGCCGCGCAGAGAACATCGACCGGACGGCCGCGCCGGCCTCGGTCGTCGGTCCGCCGAGCCTTGGCCGTCGACCGCGGTGTGTAGCGGTCGACCGCGCCCGCCGGTCTAACCACAAGCTCTTGGCGGCCGGACCGCGCCGGCCGGCGGTCCGACACTTGTTCCGGTCTAAGCGGGCACAGTCGCCGTCGACCGAAGGATACAACACCGGTCGGCCGGCCACAGGGGGCGAGTCGGACGTTCGGTAAGAAGGGTACTAGGGTAATCCCCTCTTCGGGTAAAGGCAACGGGGGACACTATTTACCTCCTGGAACAGAGCCGAATCCTAGGTGGATGCCTGAGGATTTGACGGCTACCCAGAAGAGAAGGTTACAGCATCTTCGCGCTTCGAGTTAAGGGAGAAGGAAGCCGAAGAGAGGAGAGACGAGGGAGTTCGATGAGTTGCGGCCACCGCTGCGAAGGAGTGGAAGCGTAAGTCATCAAGCTGGAAGCCGTAGTTGTTCAAAAGGGTGAACAACCGGTTTGTGGAGGCATCGTCCGGCGAGAACATGGAGATCAACATGGTTTGCATGTTGCCCATGGAGTTTTGTGCCATGGACGAGGTCGAGGTAGCTCAAATGTCACTAGCTCCAAAGGATGCGGTCTTCGAGAAGCCCGACGAGTCCAACCGTCATATGAAGCCTCTCTATTTGAAGGGCCACATTGATGGGAAGCCGGTCTCGAGGATGCTAGTGGACGGAGCGCGGCGGTGAACCCGATGCCTTACTCTCTCTTCAAAAGTTGGGCCGCGAAGAGGCGGAGCTGAAGAAGACCAATATGCTTCTCAACGGCTTCAATGGCGAGTCAACAGAGGCGAAGGGGATCTTGTCCGTGGAGCTTACGGTGGGAACAAGACGTTGTCTACCGCCTTCTTCATCGTCGATGTACAAGGTAACTATAGTGTCATCTTGGGGCGGTGTTGGATTCATGCCAAGCTGTTGCGTCCCATCTACTTTACATCGAGTGCCTAGTACAATGGGATGGTGATGAGGTTGAGGTAGTTCGGCGGATACATGGTGAGGTTGCCATGGCGATGTTTACGTGGGATGGAAACATGGAGACATGCGAGTGCCTATCGGGTTAGATCTTTCTAGTTTTGATTTTATTAGTGTTTCCAAAGAAGGCTTTGTACCTATTTACGTAAAGCCGGCTAGTTTGCACTGCAGTGGTGTGACGTACTTTATATGATGAATAAAGTAGCCAACTTGGAATGGTTACAAAAAAGAGTTTAAGAATATCGGTCAACAAAGAACGGTATTGGGAAACTATAGAGGATTTTGACGAGGTAGAAGCTCGGTCAAGGGTTCACATCAGCCGACCCATTAGAAGAAATTGACATAGGGGATGGGAGCGTACCAAGACCGACCTTCATAAATAAAAACATGAGAGCCGATCAAAGGGTTAAGATGATCGAGCTACTTAGAGAGTATAGTGATTGCTTTGCATGGGAGTACCATGAAATGCCTGGACTTAGCCATGATCTTGTTGAGCATCGACTTCCGATAAAGTTAGGATTTAGGCCTTATAAACAAACTCCTCGTCGGTTTAACCCACTTATATATGATCGTGTCAAAGAAGAGATAGACCGATTATTGAAAGAGGGGTTTATTAGGCCATGCCGGTATGCGGAGTGGGTGTCCAATATAGTACCGGTAGAAAAGAAGGGGAGCGGCAAAATTAGGGTTTGCATAGATTTTAGAGATTTAAATAAAGCCACTCCTAAATATGAGTATCCTATGCCTATAGCCGACATGCTAATAAAAGATGCCTCAGGTCATACAGTGATCAGTTTTTTAGATGGCAATGCCGGCTACAACCAAATCTTTATGGCAGAGGAGGATATGTATAAGACAACTTTTAGATGTCCAGGATTTGTCGGGCTGTTTGAGTGGGTAGTCATGACATTTGGGTTAAAGAATGCCGGCGCAACTTATCAAAGAGCAATATATATTATCTTAGGTTTTATCTTAGAAATATATATTGATGATATTGTGGTCAAATCGGATGATATGGATGGACATATGGCCGATTTGAAGTTAGCCTTTGAAAGGATGCGTCGGTATGGTTTGAAGATGAATCCACTCAAGTGTGCCTTTGGTGTGTCGACGGGAAAATTCTTAGGATTCATGGTGCATGAGAGAGGGATTGAGATTGATCCTAAGAAAGTTGAAAAGATTCAAGACTTCAAAGCGCCGATGTGCAAGAGAGAAGTTCAGAGGTTGCTAGGTAAAGTAAATTATTTGAGGAGATTCATATCCAACCTAGCAGGTAAAATCGATGCTTTTGTACCTATTCTACGCTTGAGGAAGGAAGCCGATTTTACTTGGGGGCAGCACAACAGGAGGCGTTTGAAGGTTTGAAGAAATATTTATCTACTCCGCCCATGGTGCGAGCTCCTAAAGTCGGAATTCCGTTTCGGCTGTGTATTGCTGCTGAAGACAAAGTTATTGGAGCCGTTTTGACACAAGAGGAAGATGGCAAGGAGTACATAATTACTTATTTAAGTCGCCGTCTTCTGGATGCCGAAACGAGGTATGTATTTTTAGAAAGGCTTTGTCTTTGCTTGTACTATGCTTGTACCAAGTTGCGTCATTACTTGTTATCTAGTACATGCATAGTTGCTTGTCAGACCGATGTCATTAAGCACATGTTGCAAAGGCCAATTCTAAGTGGTAGAATTGGCAAATGGGCGTATACATTAATTGAATACGATTTGGCCTATGAGTCATTAAAATCTATAAAGGACCAGATTGTAGCGGACTTTATAGTAGATCATCGTGTAGATGTTGATTGTGGAGATGAAGTTCATTTGGTTAGTGTCACACCTTGGAAAGTTTATTTCGATGGCTCTTCATGTAAGGAGGGTCAAGGCATAGGTGTAGTTTTAATTTCGCCCAATGGTCAATGCTTTGAAGCATCGATTCGTTTAGAATATTATTGTACAAATAATCAAGCCGAATACAATGCTTTGTTGTTCGGTTTACAAGTAATGGAGATCGTTGACGCTACACATGTAGAAACGTTCGATGATTCAGAATTGGTGGTGCAACAAGTTGTCAGGATCTACAAATGCTTCGACGTATCATTGAACAGGTATTTAGATCAATGCCTAGATATTATTGCCAGTTTCGATGAATTTACTATTAAGCATATTGCTAGGAATCAAAATTCTAGGGCAAATGACTTAGCTCAACAAGCATCTGGTTATAGCATCAAAAGAGGTTTATTTTTCATATTAGATCAACCGGTGCTTGATTATAATTTTTGGGCAAAATTGGCAAAGAAGAGGCAAGACCGTAGGCGGTACGAATGGGCACTCTTGTCGCGGTCCGACCGTGGATGGCATCCGGTCGACCGGCGTTCGTGGCCGGTCGATCGCGGGTGGTTCTTGGTCGGCCGGAGTTGCTTGGCCGGTCAGACCGACTTCACAAAAGGTGCCAACACGATTTTTGGCGACTCCGTTGGGGCCAAATTAAGTGGAAATTCGGACATGTGTGCCCTGGAGACAGTAAATGAGTGGCGAATTCCTTTGATTAACTATTTGAAGGATCCTAGTCTTAGGGTTGATCGAAAAATTCGACGGCAAGTGTATAAATATACTTTGCTTGATGAAAAGCTATATCGCCAAAATATAGATGATGTGCTATTAAAATGTTTAGATGCCGATCAATCTAAGGTTGCTATGGGTGAAGTTCACGAAGGAATTTGTGGGACTCATCAATCGGCCCATAAGATGAACTGGCTGCTCAGAAGAGTGGGGTTCTATTGGCCGAGGATGATTGATGATTGCTTCAGGTATTATAAGGGATGTGAAGCTTGTCAACGGTTCGGCAATGTTCAATTGGCACCGGCTTCGGTGTTGAATCCTATAATTAAACCATGGCCGTTCCGGGGGTGGGCTTTAGATTTTGTTGGTCAGATTTATCCTCCGTCTTCAAAGGGGCATCGGTTCGTGCTAGTTGCGACAGATTACTTCACTAAGTGGGCCGAAGCCGTGCCACTCAGAAATATGACGCATAAGGAGGTAATTGATTTTATTCTGAAGCATATTATTCATAGATTCGGCATTCCTCAAACATTAACTATAGATCAAAGAGCTTCTTTTATGTCTAAAGAGGTGAAAAATGCTGCCGAGTCTTATGGGATTAAGTTGTTGAGTTCGTCTCCTTACTACGCTCGGGCTAATGGACAAGCCGAGTCTAGTAATAAGACGTTGTTGAAGCTAATCAAGAAGAAGGTCGAGGAACATCCGAGAAGGTGGCATGAGGTGCTCGAAACTTTATGGGCGCATAGAATATCCAAGCATGGTGCTACCAAGGTGACCCCTTTTGAGCTTGTTTATGGACAAGAAGCCGTTTTACCGGTTGAGGTAAATCTTGGTTCTCTTCGATATATAAAGCAAGACAATTTGTTAGCCGAAGATTACAAGTCCTTGATGGGTGATAATCTTGATGAAGTGGTCGACAAACGTTTGAAGGCTTTGGAAGAGATAGAAAAAGAAAAGAAGAGGGTGGCCAAAGCATATAACAAAAGGGTGAAGGCAAACACGTTCCAAGTAGGAGATCTAGTATGGAAGACTATTTTGCCTTTGGGTTCTCGATCTAAAGAATTCGGTAAGTGGTCGCCGAGTTGGGAGGGACCTTATCGGATATATGGAATCGTTCGAGGCAATGCGTATTTCTTGGAGACACTTCAAGGAGAACGGTTTCAGCGGGCTATCAACGGTAAATATCTGAAGAAATACTTCCCGAGTATTTGGCAGGACGCTTAGGGAGTTCTGTGGCCGATAATTGAGTTATCGTCCCAAGTTAAAATATGTCTTATGCTTTTAGATTCACGATGTTCATCATAAAAGGCAGGGGGGCATGTGTTTACACCCAAAATTGGCACTTAAGAATCAAAATAGAAAAGATTGCCAATATTTGGAAATTTGCTGGTTTCTTCGGAGAGGCCGGTCTGACCGCCGTGTATAGGCCGGTCTGACCGGGCAGTGGGGCCGGTCAGACCGAAGGCATATGGCCGGTCTGACCGACAGAGTCCGAAACCTAGACGACTCCGTCGGTATTCGGGTTTCCTTTCTCCATACAATGTATCTTGGATTTCCAAACATGTTTATCCCGAATTGGACGTGGAGAAGGGTCTGTGGAGGGCAAGGCCAACCCTTATATAAGGGCCAAGGCCGGTTCAATTGTAAGATCGAAACACACAACACACAATCAATCTATTTGAATCATTTTCTTTATTTTCAGCCCTATTTTCTACTTTGCCCTAGTTTAGTTCATCTTTGTCAATTTGCGCCGTAAATCGTCCGCCGCCACTGTGAGAGTGCGACACTTCTTTGTAAGTTTGTCTTGAAAACTTTTCGTTTGCTCATGAGACGAGTAGTTATCAATCTATCCAT
The DNA here is from genome assembly GCA_019925245.2 of Oryza australiensis. Taxonomy (NCBI): domain Eukaryota; kingdom Viridiplantae; phylum Streptophyta; class Magnoliopsida; order Poales; family Poaceae; genus Oryza; species Oryza australiensis. Next base: position 113,367 of record JAIFGZ020000731.1, read on the forward strand.
CTAAATCGGTTCCGCTAGCCGATTTGATCTACAAAGCCCACTTTGTTCTAGTTTTTGCTAGATTGAAGTGGTTGGCGACTCTGTACCAAGAACCACCGCAAGGCTTTAGATGATTCGATCGTGTTCGTGCCTTTTGCCAAAAAAGGTGCCAACAGTATGTTGCAAGGACTAAACTTTAGTGGCAAATGATAATATTGCCATGGTACAATGACGGTGGCAATAACATACGATCTCTCGCAACAAACAAAATTGCATGGCAAATGATACTATTGCCACGACAAAATGACTGTGGCAATAACATATGATATCTTGCAATGAATAAAATTGTGTGGCAAATGGTGTACTTACCAAGGCATAACGGTTGTGGTAATAACATCTTAGGCAACAAAATTTATCGTGGCAAATTGTCTTTATTGCAACGCTATCAATTGTTGCATGTACCACCTTTTCCTACGAAGACGAGCGTGGCAAGTGCTTTTGTTGCGATGACCGTGAATGTTGCATCAACATCCTATTGCCATGCTTGGCAACGGACACCTATGGTTGCAAGAAACCCCAACGCTTGCAACGCCAAACTAGCAAAGGTTGCAATACCTTATTGCAACGTGACTTTTTGCAACCATTGGCAACGGACGCGTTTTGGTTGCAACATCTACCTTTTGCAACCAAATTGGGCCTATTGCAACGTTTTTTTGACGTTGCATAAGGGTTAGAAGTTAGTAGTGTTGTCCATCTTCTCGAATCAGCCGGTAGGAGCCGGATGCGTGACGGGCGGAGACGATGAAGGGTCCTTCCCACGGGGCCGACAACTTATAAATGCCTGAGGACTGCACTCGGCGGAGCACGAGGTCGCCGACCTTGAAGGATCTTCCTTGCATGTTCCTGTCGTGGTTGCGGCGTAGTGCTTATTGGTAGCGATCTGACTGGATCACCGTGGTCAGCCGAGCTTCCTCAAGGCTATCGATGTCCTCGGCGCACGTCTGCTCGGCCATCCCCACATCATAGTGGCAGATCCTCGGGGAGTTGTGGAGCATGTCAACAGGAAGAACCACTTCCGACCCGTAGACTAGGAAGAATAGGGTTTGACCCGTGGCTCGGCTCGGCTGGTTGCGGAGCCCCCACAGGACGGTCGGGAGCTCACGAAGCCACCGACCCTTGTACTTCTGGAGCGGGTCGAAGATCTAGGCTTTCAACCCTTGCAATATCATGCCATTGGCACGCTCGCATTGCCCATTGCAGGAGCACTCGGGTAGAGGTCGCGCGCTTTGTACAGCTCCAAGCTGACCACCACGTACTGCCTGCAAAGTCGAACGACACGCTCAGCCGCGACCTATTTGGGCGGTAGGGCCTTAGTGGTGATGTAGTCAATAAGTTCTTGTGCCAGTTGACCGACGTGCTGGTGATGGCGAGCACCGAGTAGCTAGAGTGGTCGACGAGGATGACTCGACCTCTTTGATTGACGGCTTGAGAACTTCTTGGACGAAGACCCCTCGGGGGATGGCCGCCCAAGAGGATCCCAGCTTGGACAACTGGTCGGCGGCTGCATTGGCGTCGCAAAGAACGTGGTGGAACTCGATGCCGTGGAACTTTCCTTCCAGTTTCGCACTTTGGCGCAGTATGCGTCCATCTTGTCTCTCGTGTGAGACCAGTCCTTGTTAACTTGACTAATCATCAGCTTCAAATCGTCGTAGACCATAAGGCGCTCAGCGCCGATGGATATAGCAAATCGAAGGCTGTGTAGTAGGGCCTCGTACTTGGCAACATTGTTTGACGCCTTGAAAAGCAGCTGGAGGATGTACTTAAGATGCTTACCCTGCGAGGAGATCGGAGTACGTGAGGCTCACGGCTCCATCGATCTTGGCCGGCCAGTCGAAGTACATGGTCCGGAGGTCGGCGGGTCTTGGGGTTGGCGGGAGTTGGATCTCGGTCACTCGGCCACAAAGTCGACGAGGGCACAGGACTTGATGGCATTGCGAGGCCTATAGTTGATGAAGAACTCGCCCATTTCCACGCCCATTTGGCAATCCGACCGGTAGACTCCCAATTCATGATGTCCCCGAGGGGGTACTCAGTCACCACCACCACCTTGTGAGCTTGGAAATAATGTCTTAGTTTTCGGGTGGTGATGAGGACAGCGTAGAGTAGGGATATTGGGCCTCAGATGCCCGAGGACCTCGGAAACGTGGTAGATAGGCCTCTGCACCGGGTAGGCGTGGCCTTCCTCCGGCCGCTCGATGACCAACACCGTGCTCACGACCAAGGAGGTCGCAACGATGTACAAGAGTAGGACCTCCTCGGGGTACGGGGCGGCGAGGTCAGGAGATGCTTGAGGTTGGCGAAAGCTCGGTCGACTTCTTCCATCCACTGGAAGTTTGAGTCCTTCTTGACCAACATGAAGAACGGTGAACCACGCTTGCCGAGCTAGGAAACAAATCGCCCGAGGGATGTCATGCACCCAGTGAGCTTATGGACGTCCTTGACATAGGTCGGCCTATGCATCTTTACGAACACCTCGATCTTCTCCTGGTTCACCTCGATTCCTCGATAGGAGATGACGAACCCGAGGAGCTTTCTGGAGGGCACGCGGAAGACGCACTTCTCGGGATTCAACTTCCATCGGTACACGCGGAGACTCTCGAAGCTCTCGGCGATGTCTTGTAATAGGTCGTCGGAGTTGTTCGTCTTAATCACCACGTTGTCAATGTAGGCCTCTACGTTCCGACCGATCTGGCTAGCGAGGAAGCACTGAATAGCTCTTGTAGGTTGTTAGTGATATGCCCTAGAGGCAACATGGAGATGTTGGATATCACGTCAATGTTTATGTATAAATGAATAAAATGTTATTCGGTTCCATGAAATAGACATCTTGTATTGATCAATAAGCACGTGACTTATTTATGAGACTCTTTATGTATGAATCTATTTCTAAACGATCCCGATCATATATCATATTGTTGGAACAAATATGATTCTAAGATCGGCATGTTTATTGATTGATGATCATGTCTCATAGATCATGGGTATGGAGATACCAAATCAATAAACATGGACATATGTGTTGGAGAACACATTGTTGGATAGACCCACCATGAGACACTACGGGAATTATTGTGCCATTAGTTGGTCTCGGGTAGTGTTGGTACAAAGTCCTTAGACCTGAGATCACCATGGATTCCAACATGTGTAGTAGCCTACTTTGGGACTACCAAACGCTATTCCGTAACGGGTAGTTATAAAGGTAGTTTTCGGGTTTGCTATGAAACATGGAGTGGGATGTGAGTGATCAAGATGGAATTTGCCCCTCCTTTGGAGAGATATCTTTGGGCCCCTCGAGGTAATGGATTATGGAAATGCATGGCCATGCTAAGTTGATTGAGGAGTCAATCAACGACGGATAATCAATACGGTTCGAGTGAATGGTTAAGCTATTGAAGGGATGGCACACATCTTGCCTATAGCTTAAGCGGTATCGTGAGGCAAAGGGATTTGTGTACACATTACAGGTTGAGCCGATATTATTCTTGTATACTATGGTGTCAATATGTGCTTGCTAGGCGCCGCTGTGACAGTCGGTGATTAGACTCGAGCCGACGATCGGCTAAGTTAGACTATAGCCGAAGCAGAGTATACTGAACCTACGGGTCGCACGCTTAAGGGGATAGAATAGATATTCGAGTTGGACTCGGATACGGCTCGATCGGATAGGGATCCGATCGGATAGAGTCCTATGGGCTTACGACGTGTGGGGCGGCCAACTCTATGAGATACGGATGAGATCCGATTCAAAATAGAGTCCTAATCGGCCACTAGTCCCGGTCGGCCAACTCTATATAAAGGAGGGAGGGGTGGAGAGGCGTGACACGTCAATTGCATCGCGTGCAACGAAGTCGCCGAGATCAATCTCCACGGAAACCCTCCCACTTTCGAGCCAAACCCTAGCCTTGCATCGCGTGCTAGCACACGGGTGTACGGCGTTACGTCCCCGGACGTGTGGATACCGGTAGAGGCGCTGCTACGTTGCGCGCTCTTGATCGGCTTCGGATCGGGCGCAATCGGAGCGATCGGTTTGTGGTGGAATCGAGGTGCGGTCGGGCGCATCGGAGCGGCGTGAGAAGCGCGGCCGGACGACTCGAATCGGGCGATTGGCGGGCTCGGCGTCTCCAGGGAATCGGCTACTTGTTCGGATCGGATTGCCACTGATTGGCTATTCGCTTTGCACTCTACTCCAATCGGTAACGATCTATCGGCCCTTACTTGCAAGTGTTCCTGGTTTGCGCGGTAAAAGTTTTTGTTTTCGGCTAGCGTAGCCTCGCGTAACCCTACGGTGGTATCGAGCTAATCTTGCTTAGTTCGGGTTTTAGATTGGATCTGGAACAAGTTTGCGCACGGGTTGATTAGATCAATCGGTTTTATGGGATCTACGTTGAGGAGAGTTGATGGTAATTGCGTTCCTTGATAGTGTATCGGAACGGCGTAATGTGATTACGTCGAAGCAATTTCCATATAACACGGTTTGAGTTGGAGTTCGAGATAACGCTCCTTGATAGTGTATCGGAACGGTATAATGTGATTATGCCGAAGCTATCTCGTAGTCCGACTTTGTTGCTGCCTCGCGCCTACGCAAACCATCTCCATCTGGCCAGTGTGCGTACCCCTTATAGGTCGTCCCGATGCCACTAGCTCTGCGATAAGTAGAAAACGTTTCTACGCCTAACTTGTTTTGCGAGAGAATGCTTTGAGATGGTATGGCCCTATTGTATGTATGAGATGCATGTGATGCATGTAATATTCTTTCATATGTGCAATCCCTGTAATATTCTTTCATACGTGCAATGCTTGTAATATTCTTTCACGACTGCGAGTCGATGTAATCTTCAATTAGAGCTTCTATAGTAGTAGCTTAGTTTGAAGAAATCAAGCATTCGGCACTCGAAAGAACGGTGATGAAGATGGAGATCTGTACACCGGCATGGAGATGGAGATCACCATGTGAAGGGGGCCATACTATTTCATGCTATTCTACACTTGCTTTCATATGTGATATGTTTGTTTGATAGGATAGCATCCCTCAAAAAAATTAAGTAGTAATGATGCCCTTCCAAATGTTGCACCCGTCACCGTTATGCTCGTCAATGGTGGGTGCACAAAGCATGAGTGCCATTCTCTATCATAACACGAGGGGTATATGTCGAACATATACATGCAGGAGCATTTGGTTTACTTAACTAAGGCTATCAAAACAGTTTTGGGCCTTGGGGCATAGGTTGGCGCCGGGGCATGGAGATGCCACACCAACAACAAGAGTCACATAGAGATGTGATTAGCAAGGTGTTGCTTACCGATGTTACTAATTTTCTAGCGGTGATGCCAAAGCTCACTAGAAAATTAATTAACATGTGGATCTTGACCCAATACGTAACCTAGAGGGAAGGTGGAAAATACGTAATGGGAGTCTAATGTTAAATTGTTTAACAATAGACATAGCATAAACATTGTGCTAAACTTTGTTTTTACGTTGTAGAATAAATGGCGGCTAATACTACACCCAGTACCTTTAACTTGCGATCTATTCTCGAAAAGGAAAAATTAAATGGAACAAACTTTATGGATTGGTATCGCAACTTGAGAATTGTTCTCAAGCAAGAGCGTAAGGAGTACGTTCTTGAAGTACCTTATCGGAGGATTTGCCAAATAATGCCACTTGCAAGCTTGCACGGAGGGCTTATGAGAAGCACACTAATGATGCCCTAGATATAAGCTGTCTCATGCTTGCTACAATGTCCCGTGAGCTTGAAGCAATATGAGAGCGGCGATGCTCACACTATTATTCGGGGGCTGCGTGGCATGTTTGAGAACCAAGCTCGGGCCGAGAGGTTCAACACCTCAAAGTCCTTGTTTGCGTGCGAGCTTGTTGAGGGAATCCCGTCGATCCGCATGTGATAAAGATGATTGGCTATATTGAGAGTCCGGAAAAACTAGGTTTCCCCTTAGCCAAGAGTTGGCTGCGATGTGATTCTCCGGTCGCTCCCTCAGGAGCTTCGAGCCATTCATATTAAATTATCACATGAACAATATGGATAGGAACCTTGGCTGAATTGCATGGGATGCTAAAGGCAGTGAGGAGAGTATCCGAGAAAAACGGTCATCATGTGATGATGATGCGAAGGCAACGCAAACCACTGTCAAGAAACTTTGCACCAAGAGGAAGTTAACTCCCGATGAGATCGCGAGTGCCTCCAATGCAAAGAAGGGCAAGAAAGTCGGCGGCATCGATGCCGTTTGCTTCTATTGCAAGGAGACGAGCCATTGGAAGAGGAAGCTGCAAGAAGTACATGGAGGATCTCAAAAAGAAGCAAAGTACGACACGCCGAGGTATTAATGTTATAGACATTAATCTTGCTACTTCACCCTACGACTCTTGGGTATTTGATACCGGATCGGTAGCTCATATTTGCAAATCGTTGCGGGGAATGAGAAGAAGTAGAGGATTGAGAAGGGGCGAGGTGAACTGCGCGTCGGCAATGGAGCAAGCGTTGCTACGATTCTTTGTCGGCATAGTACCACTTCATCTACCTTCGGGATTAGTTTTGGAATTAAATAATTGTTATTGTGTTCCAACACTATGTCAAAACGTTATTTCCGCTTCATCTTTGCAAGCGAAAGGATATGATTTTAGATCAATGAACAATGGTTGTTCAATATATCCTAGAGATATGTTCTATTTTCATGCTCCATTGGTGAATGGATTATACGTTTTGAATCTTGAAGCGTCTCCCATCTATAACATTAATACGAAAGGCAACTCTCTAATGATATAAACCCCACGTTTATCCGGCATTGTCGCTTAGGCCATATTAATAAGAAACGCATGGAGAAGCTCCATAAGGATGGATTGCTTCACTCTTTTGATTTTGAATCATTTGAGACATGTGAGTCTTGTTTACTTGGTAAGATGACAAAGGCACCTTTCACGGGACATAGTGAGAGAGCAAGTGACTTATTGGCACTCGTACATGCGATGTATGTGGACCAATGAGCTCAACGGCCGAGGTGGTTATCGTACTTCATTACCTTTACCGATGACTTTAGTAGATATGGTTATATCTACTTAATGAGGCATAAGTCCGAATCCTTTGAAAAGTTCAAAGAATTCCAGAATGAAGTATGAATCATTTAGGGAAAACAATCAAGTTTCTATGATCGGATCGTGGAGGAGAATACTTGAGCCAAGAGTTTGGTAATCATCGAAAGATTGTGGAATTGTTCCACGTTGACTCCGCCAGAACTCCACAATGGAATGGGGTGTCCGAACGGAGAAATCGCACCTTGTTGGACATGGTGCGGTCGATGATGAGCCAAAGTGATCTTCCGTTATCCTTCGGGGATATGCTCTTGAAAAACTGCGCTCACACTAAATAGAGTTCCATCTAAGTCGGTTGAAAAGACACCATATGAGATATGGACAGGGCAACCCCTAGTTTGTCTTTTCTCAAAATTTGGGGATGCGAAGCTTATGTAAAACGCTTCTGATCGACAAGCTCACACCCAAATCGACAAGTGCTTCTTTGTGGGATATCCTAAGGAAACTAAGGGATATTACTTTTATAATCGGGAACAAGGCAAAGTGTTCGTCGCCCGACACGGTGTCTTCTTGGAGAAAGAGTTTCTTTCAAGAAGGGTTAGTGGGAGCAGGGTGCATCTTGAAGAAGTTCAAGAAACACCGAAAACGTTTCGGCGACCACGACAGAACCACAACGGGAGGAGCAAAGTGTTGCGCCACCGGTTGTAGACACACACGGCCCACGGAGGTCGAAAGATCACGTCGTGCACCACAGTACACGGTGCGGAACAACGTGATATATTGTTGTTAGACAACGATGAGCCTAAGACCTATGAGGAAGCGATGGTGGGACCCGATTCCAACAAGTGGCTTGGAGCCATGAAATCCGAAATAGAATCCATGTACGACAATCAAGTTTGGAACTTGGTTGATCCACTCCGATGGTGTCAAAACCATTGAGTGTAAATGGGTTTTTAAGAAAAGGCCGATATGGATGAAAATGTTCACATCTATAAGGCGCGATTGGTGGCGAAAGGTTTTAAACAGATTCAAGGAGTTGATTATGATGAAACCTTCTCGCTCGTCGCAATGCTTAAATCTATTCGGATTATCCTAGCGATTGCTGCATATTTCGATTATGAGATATGGCGAGATGGATGTCAAAACGGCTTTCCTAAATGGAAACCTAAGCGAGGATGTGTACATGATACAACCTCGGGGTTTTGTCGATCCGAGAATCGCTGGAAAGATATGCAAGCTACAGAAATCCATTTATGGATTGAAGCAAGCATCTCGGAGTTGGAATATTTGTTTTGATGAAGTAATCAAAGGGTTTGGTTTCATCAAAAATGAAGAAGAGGCCTGTGTTTACAAAAGGGTCGGTGGGAGCGCAATTATATTTCTAATCTTATATGTGGATGACATATTGTTGATTGGAAATGATATCCCTATGCTAGAATCCGTCAAGTCTTCATTGAAAAATAGTTTTTCCATGAAAGACTTACGGGAGGCAGATACATATTGGGCATTCGGATCTATAGAGAAAGATCCAAGAGGCTAATTGGATTAAGCCAAAGTACATGCATTGACAAGGTGTTGAAAAGGTTCAACATGCATGATTCCAAGAAAGGTTTCTTGCCCATGTCACATGGCATTAATCTTAGCAAGAATCGGTGTCCTCGGACACATGATGAGCGGAATAAGATGGGTATGGTTCCATATGCTTCGGCAATTGGATCCATCATGTATGCCATGCTTTGTACACGCCCAGATGTCTCGTACGCTTTGAGTGCTACGAGCAGATACCAGTCAGATCCAGGTGAAGGTCACTGGACTGCCGTAAAGAATATCCTTAAGTACTTGAGAAGAACTAAGGATATGTTCCTAGTCTATGGAGGTGAAGAAGAGCTCGTTGTAAGTGGTTACACCGATGCTAGCTTCCAAACGGACAAGGATGATTATAGATCGCAATGCGGTTCGTGTTCGCCCGAACGGAGGCGATCACTGGAAGAGTTCCAAGCAGGATACTGTTGCTGATTCTACAACGGAGGCCGAGTACATTGCTGCTTCGGAAGCGGCAAAGGAGGCTGTTTGGATCAAGAAATTCGTTTCTGAGCTTGGTGTGATGACTAGTACGACTGGTCCAATGTCTCTCTATTGTGACAATAGTGGAGCCATTGCGCAAGCCAAGGAGCCGAGGTCACATCGAAGTCCAAACACATACTTCGGCGATATCATCTCATCCGCGAGATAGTGGACAGAGGTGATGTCAAGATATGCAAAGTGCACACGGATCTCAACATAGCCGATCCGCCGACAAAATCTCTCCCTCGGCCGAAGCATGAGGCGCACACAAGAGCAATGGGTATTAGATACTTACATGATTGACTCTAGTGCAAGTGGGAGATTGTTAGTGATATGCCCTAGAGGCAACATGGAGATGTTGGATATCACGTCAATGTTTATGTATTTATGAATAAAGTGTTATTCGGGCCCATGAAATAGACATCTTGTATTGATCAATAAGTACATGACTTATTTATGAGACTCGATATGTATGAATCTATTTCTAAACGATCCTCGATCATATGTCATATTGTTGGAACAAATATGATTCTAAGATCGGCATGTTTATTGATTGATGATCATGTCTCATAGATCATGGGTATGGAGATACCAAATCAATAAACATGGACATATGTGTTGGAGAACACATTGTTGGATAGACCCACCATGAGACACTACAGGAATTAATGTGCCATTAGTTGGTTTCGTGTAGTGTTGGTATAAAGTCCTTAGACCTTAGATCACCATGGATTCCAACATGTGTAGTAGCCTACTTTGGGACTACCAAACGCTATTCCGTGCGGGTAGTTATAAAGGTAGTTTTCGGGTTTGCTATGAAACATGGAGTGGGATGTGAGTGATCAAGATGGAATTTGCCCCTCCTTTGGAGACATATCTCTGGGCCCCTCGAGGTAATGGATTATGGAAATGCATGGCCATGCTAAGTTGATTGAGGAGTCAATCAACGGACGGATAATCCAATACGGTTCGAGTGAATGGTTAAGCTATTGAAGGGATGGCACACATCTTGCCTATAGCTTAACCGGTATCGTGAGGCAAAGGGATTTGTGTACACATTACAGGTTTAGAGCCGATATTATTCTTGTATACTATGGTGTCAATATGTGCCGCTAGGCGCCGCCGTTGGGGCCGGCTGAGTTGGACTCGGGCCGACGATCGGCCAAGTTAGACTATAGCCGAAACCGAGTATACCTGAACCTACTGGTCGCACGCTTAAGGGGATAGAATAGATATTCGAGTTGGACTCGGATACGGCTCGATCGGATAGGGATCCGATCGGATAGAGTCCTATGGGCTTACGACGTATGGGCGGCCAACTCTATGAGATACGGATGAGATCCGATTCAAAATAGAGTCCAAATCGGCCACTAGTCCCGTCGGCCAACTCTATATAAAGGAGGGAGGGGTGGAGAGCTGCGATACGTCAATTGCATCACGTGCAACGAAGTCGCCGAGATCAATCTCCACGGAAACCCTCCCTACTTTCGAGCCAAACCCTAGCCTTGCATCGCGTGCTAGCACACGGGTGTTCGGCGTTCGTCCCCCGGACGTGTGGATACCGGTAGAGGCGCTGCTACGTTGCGCGCCGTTGATCGGGGATCGGCCTGCAATCGGAGCGATCGGCTGTAGTAGAATCGGCCGCGGTCGGGCGCATCGAGCGAGGCGTGAGAACGCGGCCGGACGACTCGAATCCGATTGGCGAATCGGCATGTCTCCGGGAATCGGCTACGCGTTCGGATCGGATTGCCCCGATTGGCTATTCCTGCACTCTACTCCAATCGTAACGATCTATCGGTCCTTGCTTGCAAGTGTTCCTGGTTTGCGCGGTAAAAAGTTTTTGTTTTCGGCTAGCATAGCCTCCGCATAACCCTTCATAAGTACGTGACTTATTTATGAGACTCGATATGTATGAATCTATTTCTAAACGATCCTCGATCATATGTCATATTGTTGGAACAAATATGATTCTAAGATCGACATGTTTATTGATTGATGATCATGTCTCATAGTTCATGGGTATGGAGATACCAAATCAATAAACATGGACATATGTGTTAGAGAACACATTGTTGGATAGACCCACTATGAGACACTACGGAATTAATGTGCCATTAGTTGGTCTCGGGTAGTGTTGGTACAAAGTCCTTAGACCGTGATCACCATGGATTCCAACATATGTAGTAGCCTACTTTGGGACTACCAAACGCTATTCCGTGCGGGTAGTTATAAAAGTAGTCTTCGGGTTTGCTATGAAACATGGAGTGGGATGTGAGTGATCAAGATGGAATTTGCCCCTCCTTTGGAGAGATATCTCGGGCCCCTCGAGGTAATGGATTATGAAAATGCATGGCCATGCTAAGTTGGTTGAGGAGTCAATCAACGGACAGATAATCCAATACGGTTCGAGTGAATGGTTAAGCTATTGAAGGGATGGCACACATCTTGCCTATAGCTTAACCGGTATCGTGAGGCAAAGGGATTTGTGTACCCATTACAGGTTGAGCCGATATTATATTCTTGTATACTATGGTGTCAATATGTGCCGCTAGGCGCCAGGATGACAGTCGGCTGAGTTGGACTCGAGCCGACGGTCGGCTAAGTTAGACTATAGCCGAAACCGAGTATACCTGAACCTATAGGGTCGCACGCTTAAGGGGATAAGAACAGGCATTCGAGTTGGACTCGGATACGGCTCGATCGGATAGGGATCCGATCGGATAGAGTCCTATGGGCTTACGACGTATGGGCAGCCAACTCGTGAGATTCGGATAGGATCCGATTCAAAATAGAGTCTTGATCGGCCACTAGTCCCAATCGGCCAACTCTATATAAAGGAGGGAGGGGTGGAGAGCTGCGGCACGTCAATTGCATCGCGTGCAACAGAAGTCGCCGAGATCAATCTCCACGGAAACCCTTCCCCACTTTCGAGCCAAACCCTAGCCTTGCATCGCGTGCTAGCACACGGGTGTTCGGCGTTGTCCCCGGACGTGTGGATACCGGCAGAGGCGCTGCTACGTTGCGCGCCGTTGATCGGCCGGATCGGCTGCAATCGGAGTGATCGACCGTGGTGGAATCTGGGCTGCGGTCGGGCGCACGGAGCGAGGCGTGAGAACGCGGCCGGACGACTCGAATCGGGCGATTGGCGAATCGGCGTCTCGGGAATCGGCTACACTGTTCCGGATCGGATTGCCACGATTGGCTATTCCGCTGCACTCTACTCCAATCGGTAACGATCTATCGGCCCTTACTTGCAAGTGTTCTGGTTTGCGCGGTAAAAGTTTTTGTTTTCGGCTAGCGTAGCCTCCGCATAACCCTTCAAAAATTCCAAATTGAGGTTATTTTAAAAAGATTCAAACTTTAAATTTTAGAAGATCCAAATGTTTAAAATAATATTTAATGGCGAGCTATGGGTAAATAAACTCCTAGATGAATAAATTTGCGACGATGAAATATCCCCGGATTTCTATTTTGAAATCCAAATTCGATCGAGAAAAATATATATTTTTGTCTAGAAATCTTCCCAAATATTTTCCAAAAACTTTTCCTAAATTTTCTAAAAAAACTTCTAAATTTTTCCCTATTTTTCTTTTCTTCTTCCTTTTTTTTCTTTTCTTCTTCTTTCTCTTCTTTTCTTTTCTCTTTTTCTTTCTTTTTCTACCCCTCCCCTACCCTTCCTGTTCGGCCGACCGACGGCGCGCGGGGCAGCGGCCCGGGGGCTTACCGGCGGGCGACGGTGACGGTGAGGAAGGCCATGGAACTCCGGGCGCACGGTGGACGACGGCGGCGGCTCCGGCGCACGGCGCACGACAGCGGCGGCTCCGGCGCACGGCGGACGATGGCGGTGACAGCTTGCGATGGGGAGAAAACCGGCGAGTGAGAGAGGGAAAAGAGAGGGAAAGAGGGTGGCGAGTGGGGAAGAAACAGAGAGGGGCTCACCCTTTTGTAGACGGCCGGATAGGGAGAGAAAAAGGGCGGCCGGCACGGGGGAGCGACGCGGCGCGCACGGCGGGGCTGGGCGGGCGTGGCGCACGGCGCGGCGATGTGGGGCGCGGGGCGTTAGGCGGCGGCGACGCGGCGCGCGCGCGGCGCGGCGTGCGGGGGCGGTGAGGTCGACGTGTGGCGGCGCCGGGGCGGGCACGGCGCGGACGCGAGGCGGCGGGGTCCGGGCGAGGCGCGGCGCGTGGGCACGACGCGTGGCGCGCGTGGCTGGGGGTCCGTGCCGGGTCGAACACGTGGCGGCGCATGAATAGTGTCCCTTTTTATTTTCCCGATTTAATTCCTATTTCTCTCAATTCTTTTTTTGCTTTGACTAATAAAATTAAAATATGATTTGATTTAATCATAAATTAAATTTCATCCTATATTTTCAACTCTTTTCTCCACCTTATAATATTATATTATAATATATATTATTATTTTTCCTTTTAAAAAACCAACTTTTGATTCAAAATCAACCCTAGACTTCTATTTATATTTTTTTTGATGTTTATTTATTTAATATTATTTATTTCATTTACTGAATATTGATTCTTCTACCCAAAATAAGGTTTGATCAAAAATAAACTTGTATATATCCCCAGCCTTTTCTATTTATATTCCTTTATAATTTTTATTTCCCAATCTTTATTTATTTTTTAAATTCCTTTCTTTTGGGATTTTAATTTATTTGTTTTCTCTCGATCTTTTAGATAGATTTTTCTCTTTATTAATTTTGTGCAACCAAGCTGGCAAATAAGAAGCAATAAACACGGCGAGATGCGAAAATACCAAAAGTTTTTTAAGTTCCGGTTTTTAATTCTCGATTTTAAATCCTTCGATTTTTAGGGTATTACATTTTCTTCCTACCGAAAATTTGATGTTGTTGCGTAGGTGTGGATGTATCGATCATTTTGACGTCCTCTACTCCAACTTCTAATTTCTGATAGGTAGGCTTATTTTTGACATAAAAGTTGACTTGGTGAACGGTAAATGTAAAGCATATAAAGAAGATGCCTATAATCCATACACGCCACGAAGCTTCTTTCTTCTTTGTGAAGAACAACCGGTGAGGCATGATTACTAGTGCATAATGAAATTTACAAAATTTGGGGATCAAATTGGAGTCGAGTGTGCATGATTCTTTTGCCTATTATAGGTATAAATCCTAGTGATCATGAATATTACGAACATACAGTTTTCTTCGATAGGATTTTAATAAAAAGATTGCCACTAGACTCCATGATGGTGAACTCACGGGTGTGTTGGTGCAGTATGTATACTTGTGTGTCACTTAATGTTCATTATTTTCGTATATACTACTGCTCCAACTTTTCGCACCTTATTATTGTGTCAATCCCATTAATTCCATTAATCTGTTGTGTAATCGGCGTTTTCATATTAGTTCTAGCATGTTAGTTTTAATGTGCAATGGTTAAACACAAACTTCATATATTCCAAACATATCCATTGTATCGTCGTATGTTTCGCTTATGTCAATCTGTATGTGTCCGTGCTTTGCGCGTCCGGCTCGGATGGTGTACAAAGAAGACACAAAGATGTATACTGGTTCAGGCAGAATGTCCTGTCCAGTGGAGAGCTGCTTGTGTTACTTGCACTAAATTTATAGTAGGGGTTACAGACTGGTGAGTATGTTGAGCTAGGAGGGAGTTACACGAGAGAAAGTAAGGAAAAAAGGCACCTGGCGTCGTCTTGTCCCCTCTTTCTCCATCGGCGCAGACCCTATGAGCCCTGTTGATGACGGCGTGGTTGACCCTATCTGGTGTCCTTGTTTTGTCACTGTTGCCACGCAAAGGCGTGGCTAGTCAGTCATGGCGTTGAATTCCGCCCAGGCTAATGATGTAGGGACGGATGCCCGCATTGGGTGCCCTACATGGATTAGGCAGTAAAGTGGCCGCTTATTTACACTATTGATGTCGTAACACTCTGATATAGCTAGTCATGAGCAACAGTCAACCCTGTTCCTACTCCCACTCCGTCGTTGGAGATTGCCCCGCCTGTACTCCTTTCCCACACCCATAGTGTTTAGGAGATAACACAGGTCATATCGTGGGCCCCACATCTTAGGGAGAGGCGATACCCGTTTCCTAGGGTTCGAGAGAATATAAGCCTGTTCCTCCAGGGTCGGGCGAGGTGGTGTCCCCTCGGGGGTTGGGCGAGGTGGAGCTCGCTCCCTCGGGGCCGGGCGAGGCGGACCCGTTCCCTCGGGGTCGGGCGAGGCAGACCCACTCCCTTGGGGCCGAGCGAGGTCGACCCGCTCCCTCGGGGTCGGACGAGACGGAGCTCGCTTCCCCAAGGCCGGGCAAAACGGACCTGTTCGCTCGGGGTCGGGCGAGACGGACCCGTTCCCTCGGGATCGAGCGAGACGAAACTTGCTCCCTCGGGGTCGGGCGAGATGGAGCCAACGTCATAGAGACATAGCCCGTCCCTTTGGGGTCGGGGAATCACACGCCTAAGGCCTCTGAGCGTCTCGGCTCGTGATCTTATCCTACTGGGTATCTTTATTATTGGTATCTAACAATACGGTTTATTAGCAATAAAAATCATTTATGAGTAAAACTTTTATATATGTGTTTTTAATAATTTAAAAACAAATTATATAAACTAAACTACAATAAAAACACAAAATCAATTTCAAAGATTAAGTTTTAAAATTAGCTTATTATCATAAGCCAAACGATAATGTCGTTAGTTTGTTCCATTTCCGTGTTCTATTTTATATTATTTTGGTACACAAAATAGTAGAGCTATTATCTATCTATATCCATGTCATTTTTAATCTTTCCAAACGTGAAAAGCCCGATGATAATGGGGCATCACGAGAATCTCGTGACAACTCCATGTTTCTTTTCTCAATTCATTCATACGCTCGAGCCTCGAGCCATTTCATGCTTGATGCTAATCGACGGCAAAACCTTCACCGACGGCCTGACCGATGAGGCCCACATCCACGAGTGCATACGCACGCTAGGTGAGCCCGCAATACACGTCGACTCAAGGCGTTCATAGCGCAAGGAGCTGGCATTCAGCCCTAGCCCTCCACATCAGTGGCACGGGTAGATTCATCGCCACGAGTGTGTCTGGGCCCATAAACCCAAGGACCGTGTGTCCAAAGAAGGGCACCCGTTAGAGGTGGCCAAACGGGCCACCAACATGGCCTGACCCATGTATACCCGCGACACGGTCCATTAGGCACGGCTTCTGTAGCGGGCTGTGTCGTCACGACCCACGTGCCGAGCCCCTAGCCCAAGCCCACGGGGTGGCTGGGCCATGCCGTGTCGGCACGGGCCTGTTAAAGGCCCATGGGCCAAGGTCGGCCCACGACACTGTTTTGCACTGGTTTTTACTGTTTCGCACTATTTTGGTCCATTAAAGACCCACGGGCCGCATTAACACTGGCGCAATATTTGCTACAGTACTTGCGCTACAGTATATGCTATAGTAACGGGCCGTGCCATGTCGGCCCACGGGCTCGGTCGACAGCCCAAGCACAGCACGACCACTCGTGCCGTGCCGGCCCAGCCCGTTACGTCCCGTGCCGTGCTCGGGTCATGCCTGCTACAGGGAGAGCGTGCCTGGGCAGCCCACGGTGGCACGACCCATTTGGCCACCTCTAGCACCCGTTCTTCGGCTTCACCGAGAACGTGTGGCGCAAGGACAAAGCACTGTGGCCGTGCTGTGGAGCTCGTGGCCTTTGCGTCGTTCTTTCACGCACACAATTGCCCCCAATCCCAAAATCGCCACGAAGCCGGAGCGTGCCGGTGAGAAAGACCACGAAGATGGAGGCGTGGCGGCGAAAAGACGGGAGCTAGGTTGGCCGGTTGTGGAGCGATAAACGAAGGATATCCGTGATCACGGCAGATTTTTGTTCGAGATTAAAATTATTAAATAAATCATTTCCTATAAATTAAATAAAATAAAAAACAAATTAAACAAGTAAATTAAATAAGAAAATTAAATTTTCCTTTAAAACACATATTGGAAATATTTTTGTAATATTCTTCATGCCCTAAAATATTCTCGAAATTTTTCGTGAAATTTTGGAGCTCAGAAATAATTTTATTAATATAAAGAAAACTAAAGTAATTATTTAAATAAATAAAATTAATCATTAAATGAGGTGATGATATTTTTATTAAATACTTTGAGTGTCTATATATTTTTAGGAATTTTCTTGGAATTATTTGAGCATTAAAAGTATTTATAAAAATTCAAAGATCATTTATGTGATTAATTTAAATAAAAACAAATTAAATTTCTCTTCCCTGTGCTCGGGCCGCCTTTTAGCCCATTCCTTGAAGTCCATGTTTCGTCCCTCACGGTTGTCTTTCTCTCTCCTCCTGCTCCGGCCCGCCGGCGCACTCCCTCATGCAAGTCCGCTTTGTCTCCCTCCTCTCTCCGAGCCACCAACAGGTGGGCCTCACCTGTCGGGGTCGTCCCCTACCCCATGCCACCGCCGCGCCATCTCCGCCGCTGCGTCGCGCCATCCGTACATCCGGGCATCCTGTGCCATCCCAAGCCGCGCGCACGCCATTGCATCCGTTCGCACCCAAGTCGCCCTGTATCCGAGCCCGCGCCGCCAAACCCTAACCAATTTGGCCGCCTCTTTCTCCCCAAGTCCGAGAAGAACGATGAGAAATCCATGGCCACCCGTGCATAATCTGGACTCCAAACTCCCCTATAAAGCTCGCGACCTCGTCCGTATTATTTTCCCTTTTTCGCCGAGCCAAAAAAACGCCATAAATCACTGCCCCCGAAACCCGCCGTCGTCATCTTCCTCAGCGCCGATGAGTTTCCCCGCTCTCTCTCTTATTTGTCCCGTGCGCAATCCACCGCCCCAACTCCCTATAAAGGCCGGCCTCGCCCTCCTCCCTATTTTCTCTCTTTCGTCGCTCGATCTCATGCCGTAGATCGCCCTGCACCGTTCCATAGTCACTCCGCAGTTCGCCGCCTTCCTCTCATCGCGCGCCGCCGCCGTTCCAAGCGCCGCCGCCACGCTGCAAGGCCACCGCCACCTTCCTCGCTACACCCCGCACCTCGGTTGCTGCTTCTTGCCCATCGCTAGCAACCGGAGCACCTCCATCGCTGCAATCCCGAACTCCACCACCATATGCCACCTCCGGTCGGCAATCGCCGCCACTCCAGTCGCTGTCGCCATGTGCTAAGGCCACCGCCGCCTTCGTCGGGCCATGCCGAACCCCGGCCACCCCTCCGTTTCTGCCGTTCACCGTCGGAGCCCGTCACCACGCCGATCCCGTGCCCCGACCGTTCTCCGCTCGCCATCGTGCGCCGCGCCACCTCTTCTCGCCTTCGTGCGCCCGGTGAGCCACCTCCCCTCCTCTCTCTCTCTCTCTCTCGCTCATCAACGCGCGCGTCACCACTCTCCGCGTCGCCCTTCACCCACCAGGGCACCGGCGCCCTTTTCCTCGCCTAACCCCGCCGCCCGATCCCGCGCCATCTTCCTCGCCCGACCTCGCCGGACCGGCCTCGCCTCTCGGCCGTCGGATCGGTCCTGAACTGATTCGGTCCATCGGTTCCTATGGCCGCCCGATCCCCTTCGGGGTGATCTAGGCCGTCCACGTGGTGGACCCGTGGATCGGTCCCTGTGGACCTGGTTCACCGTGAACCCGTGCGCCGTCACCGCTACGGCTGAAGTCAGTCCTCACCCGCTGATGTCAGCCTCAGCTGCTGACGTCAACAAACATTAACCCTGCCTGTTGACGTCAGTCCCTAGTTTGCTGACGTCACCCATGCCTAAGTCTGCATGCTGATGTTAGCCCTTGTCTTGCGACGTCATCCCGAGCCTTTTCGTTTGAAAATAATTAAAAATTGTGCAATAAATTATTTTAATTTTTAGAATTCATTTGAATGGTCTTAAACTTCTAAAATTTATATCTAATCTATACAAACTCATAATTGGGCCATTCAAATTGCAAAATTCATCTAAAATTGAGCTCTACATGTTTGTATACTTTTCATGTACTATTATTATGTTTTAATAAGATTTTTCCTCGTTTTGCGTGTCAGCATGTAGATTCCGTCGTTTCTAGAGTTCGCCCTCTCGAGGAAATGAGTCAGCAAGGCTGTTTGAAGAAGCAAGGTAAGTCACACTTCCCCTGAAGCATATTGATCCTATTTTTTATAAATGTTTTACTATTTACCAATAAAGGGCATGTTTTGCTAATTACATCGAATGATGAGATTACCTATCTGTTTGCTTGTTCCATATTTACTTGTTATCCATTCCTTTGTCAACCTTGGTGATAAATTGACTAGCTTTAGTCACTTATGTCGATTTTTGCTAGAGTTATATGCTTAGCCATGCTTAATGTCCACTAGCTCACTAAATGGGATAATTACACTATTTTTTCTAGTCTCTGGTGCGCTGCAAGCTCGAAACACCTGGCCATGTCTTATTGGTCATAATTATCTCAACTAAAATATGACATAATGGTGGGCTATGGGTGCATGGTTTTGGATAGTAGCACCCATGGCAATTACGGACTGGTTCATGAAAAATCCTATAAGAATTACAACGCTTACCACAAGCAAGAATGGGCAACTGCTGGACTCGTAGTATAGCTTCCTCTAGCGATGTACCCTAGTGAGGGTGGGCGTGATGGAGTTCAGTCGGCTAGGGTTTAACCGATTGATCGGCTTTCGGATTCACCACGGCACACGGGGGAGGGTTGCCCATTGCCTTTCAAGGGGTGGGGGCGAAACCTTGGTGTGGTACGATTGGTTAGGGGGAGTTATGCGAAAGGTCTTATCACAATTTTCCTCCTTTGAGGTATCATGGTGGTACTTCGGGGCATGGTAACATGTGTGGAATCGTGTCTTGTGGGTAAAGTTGCGCACCTCTTATTAGAGTAAAACTATTCGAATAGTCATGCCCGCAGTTATGGAAGATCGACCAGATTCACTATGATTAATTCCACCTTTAATAATTGCACTTAATGGAATTGGTTTAGTTCAGATGGAATGGATGGGTCTGTTCAACGTGGGATAGCGTTGTTCAGTGGAAAATTAATATTGCCTTAAATATTAAATTGTTTTAATGTTTTTAAACATCAAATGTTTACTACTGCATTTATGCAAAATAGCCCAAGCCACTCTTGTCTCCCCTTGCACGTCTGCATTTCTTCGGTGTGGCTTGTTGAGTACGGTGGTTGTACTCAGCCTTGCGATCTTTCCCCCTTTCAGAAGTGTAGTGCTTCTGAGTCGAGGACTAAGGTTCAGACCCCAGTTGAGTTTGCCTGTGGTGTGGAGTTGAAGCTTCGCTAGGATCATTTTTCTTTTCCGCTGCTGTTTCTTTTGAGTGTGAGGACTAAGTGTCTTTTCAGTACGTATTTTATTTATGCTTTAGTTTATGTTTGGATCTATGTATTAATTTGTTATTTTGTGTACCCTGGTTGATTCCTGGACAGGGATTTAATATGCAAAATAGTCTGGAAATGTGGGATGAATTTCCGGGTGTGACACCTGTTGATGACGACAACGATGCGAAGGTGTCGACGTGATGGTCGGCAGTCCTCCGAGGGGGTTATCCACTGAGGTGAAAGAGTGGTCGGGACGTTTCACCGATGTGTCTGATGGTCGACTTGAACACTAAGTGAGCCAAGGGACAAAGAGATTTTATACTGGTTCAGCTCTCCCAGAGGATAATAGGCCTATGTCCAGTGTTTTTTGTTGGGGTGGTGTATGATCAAAGTTTACAAGATGAAACTAAGTGCGAACCGAGAAGTGGAGGCGGAGCCCCCTGCGCACGCGCCCTGCCATCCCTTTTATAGTCCAAGGGGGTAGTTTTCAAAGGGGGACATGGAGCTCAAGAAAGCTTGGTCTTAAAGTTAAAAGCAAGTACAAAGATATTCTGAAAAGTGTAACCAAATCGTCTTGGACTTTGCTCGCCGTGGGTGTCTTGTGCGTTGTCTTCCCTCAGGATACGTCGTCTGCCAGTGTCCTATGCGTAGTGTTGTCAGATGATATTGTTCCTTGTCGGGTGGGCTCCTATTTGTCCCATTTGCAAGGCTTACCAAGGAAGCCTTGCTCCCGAGGACGGGGCGTCCCTTTTAGGGTCAGGACGCAGAGTTGAGGTCGAGAGGAGCGGACTGGGGTCAGACCCGGGTTCAGGGGTTAGGACGCCCGACCTTGCATGGGGTCGTGCGGCCGACCCCAGTAACATTCGACATGATATGATCTCCTTAATGATCAGAATATGTGGCACCTCAAGATAATGCAAAGAATGACGAAAATTTGGTAATGACAACATCAAAGAAATGTTCGCACTCTTAATCTTGGAGGTTTCTCCATAAAATAGTAAGTACAATTGCACCTTAGCGGTGAACATGGATTAAGAATGGATATCCTTAGTTCAAGGAAACCGCTACAAGTTCTTGGAAACCACCTCAATGTTTCCTAGGAGATGACATTGGAAAATTCCCATCACCCTGCTCAGAAACAAGTGGATCCAAATGTCAAGCTAGAACATCGAGCATCCAAGTATGATTTGGAGAATTCATCTTGGTGAATCATCTCTACTCAAGGATTAAAAGCAAACTGGTGAGGTCAAAAGCTGGAACCCCTGTTTGTTTCAAAGGCAGTCCCTAACGGTTCTCCAGTTTTTACATTTGTGGGAAAGCAACGCCGACATTGGTGACATGTCAGTCTTCTAAGCTAACACATGATACAATAATTAATGGAATAAAGGAGCTTTGTCAACACTTCAGTTCGATGGAACAACAAAGAATCAGTTCTACAGATCAAAGTTGCCTTTAAATCAAAGAGGGCAGTAACCTCATCAGTCACAGTCGAAAGCCTATCCACCTGGGTAGAGCAAACATGAGGTCAAATTTGGTTTACCTCGTAACCATTTCACTTGGAGGTTCAACCCTCTGAAGCAGATTGGGTTTGCAATCAAAGGAACCAGTTGCATGCTGTTAGCAGAGTTACAGCAATCCCAAGTTAATAAGTTTGAATCTAAGGCACACCCCAAGCGGTCATGTCAACAGTCTAGCCAAAAGAAGCAATAATACAAGACACTCATAGTTCAGGTAAAGGTAGATCAAGCAGCTGCTTGAAACGCCTATTGTTTAGGTCAAGAGCAGTTGAAGCAAAATCCAGAGTCCGTGGTTTCATGGAATCAGTTTCAAGGGTTCAAGAACAACTCCACCAGTTTCAAGTCCACGTAGTGAATCCTCAGAACACCAAAGGTGACAGTGTTAGCTCTGCAGTCTAAGGAAGATCTTTCAACCTATGTAGCCAGATCAGGGTCGGAACATTCGTAACTAGCCAGTGCAGTTTGGGGAAGAAATAAAACACCAAACTTAAAGCCGGCAAGTTGAGTTGTCCAAGTTTTGTCAGAATCAGCTAGTGTGAGCCAGAAGAAACCGTAGCAATCGGCAAGCCAACCCAATCTCACCCTACCTTCTTTCTTTCTAAAAGGGGTAGCTTTGTCATGATCGATTTTCGTTTGGGATTAAAAATCATTAAATAAATCATTTCCTAGAAATTAAATAAAATAGAAAGCAAATTAAACAAGTGAATTAAATAAGGAAACAAAATTTCCTTTAAAAATCATGGTGGAAATATTTTTGTAATATTTTCCATGCCCTAAAATATTCTCGAAATTTTTTTGAAATTTTGAAGTGCAAAAAATAATTTTAATAATACAAAGAGAACTAAATTAATTATTTAAATAAATAAATTAATCATTAAATGAGCTGGTGATATTTTTAGAAAATGCTTTGAGTGTCCATATATTTTTAGGAATTTTCTTAGAATTATTTGAGCATTGGAAGTATTCATAAAAATTCAAAGATCATTTATGTGATTAATTTAAATGGAAAACAAATTAAATTTCTCTTCCGTGTGCTCGTGCCGCCTTTCACCCTTTCCTTGAAGTCCATGTTTCGTCCCTCGCGGTCGTCCTTCTCTCTCCTCCCGCTCCGCCCTGCCGCCCACTCCCTCGTGCAAGTCCGCTTTGTCTTCCTCCTCTCCCCGAGCCACCGACAAGTGGGCCCTACCTATCGAGGTCGTCCCCTTCCCCGAATTTTTTACTTTTTATCTCTTTTTTAAAAAGATTATCACAAATAGCCCCTTGACAGTTTTAATTCGAAAAAAGGACCTCAAGCTCGGCGCCATTGTTATTGGCGCCGAGCTTACACATCTCGGCGTCATCAATATTGGCGCCGAGCTCGGCGCCGTTGTTATTGGCGCCGTGCTCGGCGCCATAGATCTTGGTGCCTACCTATAATAAAACAAATAACCTATGCAAGTACATAGCGTTCTTTGACGTTCTTTCACGTCACTAAAAGCTCGGCGCCAATAACAACGGCGCCGAGCTCGAGGTCCATTTTCCGAATTAAAACTATAAAGGGCCTATTTGTGATAATCTTTCCAAAAAAGGATTAAAAAATAAAAAAGTCGGTCCCCTTCCCCGCGTCGCGCCCGCGCCGCCACGCCATCTCCATCACCCGCGCCCTGCCACCCCACGCATCCCGGTCGTCCCCGTGCCGCGCAACGCCGCACCACATCCATTCGCACCGCGCCGCCCCGTATTCGAGCCCGCTCCGCCAAACCCTAACCGATTCGGCCACCTCTCTCTTTCCCGAGTCCGAGAAGAACGGCGAGAAATCCGCGGCCACCCGTGCACAATCCGGAGTCCAAACTCCCTTATAAAGCTCGTGACCTCGTCCGCATTATTTTCCCTTTTTCGCCGAGCAAAAAATCGCCCTAAATCGTCGACGCCGAAACCCGCCGCCGTCGTCTTCCTTAGCACCGGTGAGTTTCCCCGCTCTCTCTCTTCTTTGTCCCGTGCGCAATCCGCCGCCCCAACCCCCTATAAAGGCCGAACTCGCTCTCCTCCCTATTTTTCCTCTTTCGTCGCTCGATCCCATGCACTGGATCGCCCCGCACCATTCCACAGTCACTCCGCAGTTTGTCGCCTTCCTCCGGTCGCATGCTGCGGTTGTTCCAAGCACCGCCGCTGCGCTCCAAGGCCACCGCCACCTTCCCGCCACCGCTTCCCGCCCGTTGCTAGCCACCGGAGCACCTCCATCGTCGCAATCCTAAACTTCGCCACCATTTGGCACCTCCGACCGACAATCGTCGCTGCTCTAGTCATTGCCGCGTGCGCTATGGCCACCGCCACCTTCGTCAGGACACGCCGAACCCCGGCCACCCCTCCGTTTCCGTCGTTCACCGTCGGAGCACATCGCCGTGCCGGACACGTGTCCCGACCGTTCTCCGCTTTCCGGTGCGCCCGCGTCTCTTCTCGCATTCGTGTGTCCGGTGAGCCACCTCCTAGTCACACCCGAGTTTTGCCCTCTTAAAAATCAATAAAATAATTCCACAAAAGAATTGGAATTCCTAGAATTAATCTAGAGTCAACAATAATTTTAAAATACAAATAATAAGTGGAAATGGCATGGTAGGATTTTTCTTAAATGCTACATGTCAAAATACATTAACTGAATTTTTAGGGAATTTTCATAGCACTAGAAATATTTTTGACCAATTAAAGTAATTATTCACAATTAAATTAAGTCCCTAAATTAATTTCCTTTTTTTTCTCTCCCGGGCCATACGGCTACCAACCAAAACCCTCTCGGGCCGCCGGCCCAGTCCTCCCGCCGCCTTCCGCGCGCTTCCTCCCCGGCCGTGCGCCAAAGCCCACGTGTCGTCCGCTCCACGCGCAAGTCCGTATCCCCTCCCTATCTCCCTCGAGCCACCGGCAGGTGGGGCCCACCTATTGGCCCTGTCTTCCCCACGCCCGACGGAGCCACGCCGCCGCACCATGCGCGCCGCCTGCACCGGAGCCGCACGCGCTCCGCATCGCACCGCGCCGCACCCGACCGCGCCCCGCGCCACCAAGTCTAAGCCCGCACGAGCCCAAAACACTAACCAAATCCATCGTCGTATCTTTCTCTCTCTCTCTCCGAGTCCGAGATCGTCGACGAGGAATTCGGCCCCATCCCGTGTGCAATCCGGTCTCCAAATCACCGCTATAAAACCCGCACAAGCTCCGTCGTGTTTCCCCGTTTGCACCGCTCAAAATTGTCCCCTAAAACGTCGTCTCCCAATTCTCTCTACCGTGCGTCGCCGCCTTCGTCTCCGTCTCCGGTGAGCCGCCTAACACTAACCCTAACCCTAACCCGGGCCACCTCCCAACCGTCCGATCTACCGCGTGGTAGATTAGGACCGTCCGATCACGCGACGCCCCGATCGCTCGGCGTGTCACCGTCACCGCTCGGCCGTCCGATCACGCGCCGCCCCGACCCTCGGTTATGGGCGATCGACCAGATTCACTATGATTAGTCCCACCTTTAATAATTGGACTTAATGAAATTGGTTTAGTTTAGATGGAATGGTTGGGCCTATTCAACGTGGGATAGCGTTGTTCAGTGGAAAATTAATATTGCCTTCAATATTCAACTGTTTTATTGATTTTAAACATCAAATGTTTACTACTGCATCTATACAAAATATCCCAAGCCACTCTTGTCTCCCCTTGCACGTCTGCATTTCTTCGGTGTGGCTTGTTGAGTACGGTGGTTGTACTCAGCCTTGCGATTTCCCCCTTTCAGAAGTGTAGTGCTTCTGAGTCGAATATGGTGTTAGAGGACTAAGGCTCAGACCCCAGTTGAGTTTGCCTGCGGAGTGGAGTTGAAGCTTCGCTAGGATTGATTTTATTTTTTGCTGCCGTTTCTTTCGTGTGTGAGGACTAAGTATCTTTTCAGTAAGTATTTTTTACGGTTGGATTTGTGCATTATTTTGTCATTTTGTGTACACTGGTCGATTCCTGGATAGGGATTTAATACGCAAAATAGTCTAAAAATTTGGGATGAATTTCCTGGTGTGACACCTGTTGATGACGATAGCGATGCGAAGGTGTCAACGGGATGGTCAGCGGTCCTTCGAGGGGGTTACCCACGAAGGTGAAAGAGTGGTTGGGACGTCTCACCGATGCGTCTGATGGCCGACTCGAAAACTAAGTCAGCCCTCCCGGAGGATAATAAGCCTATGTCCAGTGTTCTTTGTTGGGGTGGTGTATGATAAAAATTTACAAGATGAAACTAAGTGCGGACCGAGAAGTGGAGGCGGTGCACTCTGCCAGCGCGCCCTGCCATCCCTTTTATAGTCCAAGGGGGCAGTTACAAAGGGGGACTTGGGGCTCAAGAATGCTTGGTCATAAAGTTAAAAGCAAGTACAAAGATATCCTGAAAAGTGTAACCGAATCGTCTTGGACTCTACTCGCCGTGGGCGTCTTGTGCGCTGCCTTCCCTCGGGATCCGTCGTCTCCCAGTGTCATGTTCTCAGAGCTGTCAGATGATGTGTTCCCTGTCGTGTGGTCTCCTATTTGTCCCGTCCGCGAGGCTTACCAAGGAAGCCTTGTTCCCGAGGATAGGGCGTCCCTTTTAGGGTCGGGACGTAGAGTTGAGGTCGAGAGGAGCGGACTAGGGTTAGATCTGGGGGCAGGTGTTGGGATGCCCGACTTTGCATGGGGTCAGGCTGCCGACCACGACCCGAGGTCCATCGGTCCGCTCTAGCAGGTCTTCTTTATGTTGCGTCGGCTACCCTTGGGTGATATCCCCAAGATAAGGTTGCGTGGGCTACCCCGGGTACATTCAGGCCTAGGGTCAAGCCTATAGCATCATTTTTCACCCATCTCTGGATTAAGCCATCGCCCGGAGGCTGAGCTCATCAGAGCCACTGCCCAAAGCTTGATAGTGGTCGGCAAGGTCGGTTGGTCATAGCCCGAAGGGTGATAACTGCATTGGCCAAGCCATCGCCTGGGGGCTGATGGCGATCAGCGAGCTCAGCAAGCCCACTGCCCGAAGGCTGATGGTGGTTGTCGATCTCATCGGGACCACTGCCCAGAAGCTGATAGATGTCGGCGAGGCCGATCGGTCATAGCCCGGAGGCTGATGACTGTGTCAGCCAAACCATCATCCGGAGGCTGATGGCTATCGGCGAGCTCGGCAAACCCACTGCCCGAAGGCTGATGGTGGTTGTCGAGCTCACCGGGAGCACTGCCCGGAGGCTGATAGTGGCCGGCGAGGCCGGTCGGTCATAGCCCGAAGGCTAATGAGTGTGTCGGCCAAGCCATCGCTCGGAGGCTAATAGCTATTAGCGAGCTCAGCAAGCCAACTTCCCAAAGGCTGATGGTGGTTGTTGAGCTCGCCGGGTGTCGACGGGTAGGTCGGCAGTCCTCCGAAGGCAGTGCCCAAGGAGGTGAGTGTGTGGTTGGGAATGTGCCTCCTCTCAGGACCTGGTGGTCGACTCGAATCGCTAGGATGAGCCAAAGATCAAGAGACACAAGATTTATACTGGTTCAGCCCTCTCAAAGGATAATAGGCCTACATCCAATGTGAGGTGTTCGTTGATGGGGTGGATGATGAAAAAGGTTTACAGGTGTGAGTTCTTGGGGCTTAGAGCAAGCTGGCCAAGAACAAGCAAAGAGCTAAGAATTAAAGAGTCTGAATGCTTCGATCCCCCAGCCCATCCTGCCCTCCCTTTTATAGCTCAAGGGGGGCAGTTACAAGGGACTTGGGGACCAAGAAAGCTAAGACTAAAGATCTAAAAAGGTGAGTACAAACAACATTCAAAAATGTGCAAGGAGATGTCTTCTGTGCCCTCTGCACCGTGGGTGTCTTGTGCCTTATCCTGCCTTGGGGCTCCTCCTCTGCAGATTCCACCTGCAGTGTGCTGTCGGGTGACATCATTCCTTGCCGGGTTGTCCCCTCCATGTCTCCTTGCAAGCCAAGTTTTGCCCAAGGAGGCTAGAAATCGAGTCGAGGAGTCGGGGTCGAGAAAGGAGTGCCGAGGACGGACTAGGGAGGTCGGGGCAGTCAACCCTTGGGGGATGTCGGTCTCCTGACCTCATCCAAAAGAATTCACAGTCCAACTCCAGCTTGACTTCAACTCTGGTCTGAGTGCTACCCCGGGGTGACACCCCCCACACCGGGACCACTGCCCGAAGGCCGATAGCGGTCGGCGAGGCCGGTTGGTCATATCTCGGAGGCTAATGACTGCATCGGTTAAACCATTGCCTGGAGGCTGATGGCTATCGGCGAGCTCAACAAGCCCACTGCCCGAAGGTTGACGGTGGTTGTCGAGCTCATCGAGACCACTGCCCGAAGGCTGATGGTGGTCGACGAGGCCAGTCGGTCATAGCTCGGAGGTTGATGACTGTGTCGGTGAAGCCATTGCCCGGAAGCTGATGGAAATCGGCGAGCTTGGCAAGCCCACTACCCGAAGGCTGGCGATGGTTGTCGAGCTTGTGGGGACCATCGCCCAGAGGCTAATGATGGTAGGCGAGGCCGGAGGAAGATCTCGAGAGGTTGGTCGTCGGGCAGCTGCCCGGCCCCGGGGCATGTGATGTGCGCGGGGGCCTCTGATGACTTGAACAGTGCGCTGGTCACGTCCCACCGAGGTCGTCGAGACCGGGGTTACATAACAGCTGATCATACATCAAGTTCCCCACTTTTCCCCAAACGGCTCGCGGATCCAACGGTCGAGATTCGTCACTTGGGCGGAGTGGTGGGCATGGCGGGGATTTCATCAGGGCGCAAAATGCATACTGCACAAGCACCATTAACCGCACCGGGCAACCGACGGCACAGATCCCCCACTGGGACGACGTGGCGCCTCGGATGCCCCGGATACGCCATTAATGACATTGCACACCTTTCGAAGATGGCGCTGCCAGGCCCACATTGCCCCTTTTAAGTCCCGCTGTCTCGCCTTCCTTCTTTCCCACACCTACTTTTTCGCTCAAAAATTCCCAAAACTTCCGCAATCAAGATCTCACGCCTTCTCCCATGCTCCACACTGCTCCAGCACTCTAGGCCACCATCCTCATTGTCGTTGTATCGTCTGCTACCGCAAGGGTCATCGACTCTTCTGGTTGAAGCCCATGGCGCCTAAGAGAGCATCCAAGAAGGTGGCGAAGTCCTCGTCGACGAGGGGAGATCAGACCGAGCATGGCTCATCTTTCATTCCCTCGCGCGCCGAGGGAGAACTGATGGTGGAGCTGCAGTGAGCTGGCGTCCTTCCTCCTCGGGAGCTCGCGCTGTGGCGCCCGACGCGAGAGGAGCAGTTCCCGGCTCCCGATTCCAGTGAGTTGGTCGTTTTCGCCACCTTTCTCATTCGTGGCTTTGGAGTACCGGCCCACCCCTTTGTTCGGGTCTTGCTCCACTATTACGATGTTGCTCTCTGTAATCTCAATCCGGACTCCATCCTCCAAATCTCCATCTTCATCCATCTCTGCGAGGCCTATCTTGGGATAGACCCGTACTTCAACCTTTTCCGCTACTACTTCTGTCTCTGGCGCACAGTGGGTTGCGCAGTCGGCGGGGTCGGGATTCAATTGCGGGAAAGGATGTTCTAGCGCTACATCCCCGTCGACCTAACATCCTTGAACAAAGGGTAGCGCGCCGAGTGGTTCTACATCGGGAATCATGAGCCGGCAATCTCCCCTGAGATCTATCGGGAGCCGGCCCTGGCGAGAAACTAGACAGCCACCTGCCACCTCGTTGACCAAGATCAAGTTGATGAACTTCTCACCATGGTGGATCGTCTCAGGGATCAGGGGCTGACCGGCACCCAAGTGGTGCTCAACTTTGCCCTTCGGGGCGTTCAGCCCCGTAAGGAGAGGGTGAAGCCGGCGTACGAGTATTCGGGTGGCCAGGATCCGACTCGGGAGGCCACGGTCCCCCTAAAGCATGTGCATTAGAGGCTGGCTGTCTTCTTCTTGAGTTCGACGAATTTCAGCGACGGGGGGCCGCTCAGCTACAGCCTCCACAATCCTCGGCCTGCGGTATGTTCAACCTTCACTTTCTTTGTTTATTCTGCTTGCTTATTCTTTTCGTTCGGTATCTCACCTGCCAAGTGTCGACGTTGATAGGGGTGGGAAGCTTTCGTGTCGCTTGCGCCAGTTCCTGGAGTGGCAAAGGGTGAGATCCCGAGGATCTGCATACCTCGGCCGAGGCTGAAGGCGAACGGGAAGAAGGCTGATCTTCCTTGGGCAAAGGCAGAGGTGAAGAGGGCGGCACCATGGAGATTCAAAATCCTTGGCGTGAAGCGTAAGCTTGTAGTTTCCTCCTGTGAGGAGGGATCGAGGGAGGTCGACGCGTAACCCGTGTAGCCATCATCCGGCTCGAGCGAGGTGCCGAGGACGGAGTCGTCTGGACACCTGAAGAAGGTGGCCAAGCCCATTGGCATCCCATCCAAGGTCTCCGCCGAGTGAGTGACAAGCTGGGTGATCTCTTCCAATTTCTTTTTATCTTTGGTGCACTGATGGGTTGCCTTAAAAAGGGTCGCCAAGGAACCGACTAGGGTGCTCAAGTCGGCTGCACAGGTAGAGGTGGCGAGGTCCTATCCGCCCTCGACCATCACGGAACCAGAGGTCATGGCACCGGCGATCGACCAAGTAGAAGAGCGACCGGAGGCGGAGGCCAAGGGAGGGTCTAGGCGGCTGCCAAGGGCAAGGTCGAGGCGACGACTAAGGAAACCCCGACGGTAGAGCCCGAGCGGGCGACCGAGGCGACCCCGGCGACCGAGCCCAAAGGGCAACCGAGGCGACCTCGACATCCGAGCCCGAGCGGGTCGACTTAGAGGTTCCAGAATTCAACTGGGACCTGTTTCCCCTCCTCTATATAGATGTCGAAGTCAGCAGAGCCCCCGGGACTGAGCCGGCTGCGACGGTGACCGAGGAGCCACCTGCCTCGGGCACCGAAGTACTAATGATTGGGGCCGCCGAGGACCAGCTTGCCCCAGGGGTTGAGAAGACCATCACCGGCAACGTCACAGACGAGCGGGCCCCAAGCAGCATGCTGGTGGTCAAGGAAGCCTCCAACCATGAGATGGGGAGCATGGAGGAGCTCGACCGCTCTCTTCGCCACATCCACGACCTATTCCTGGTGAGCGCCAGCTTCCCTCCTTTCCTCCCTTGGCTTCCTTTCTAATGCCTTGAATTCGCAGGGTACCATCCGCCAGGCGCGTCTGCCGAGGTGGTCCAGGAGTTGGAGGCAAGGGCTTCCTAGGCATCTCGCCATAAGACTACTGCCCTACCATTCCGCCTTCCTCCCAAAGTCGATGGCTGACCCTTTTTGTTGTGCAGAGGCCAACGAGGCCATGGCCTTCGCCAAGAGGCTCAAGGAGGTCACCAAGGATGCCAACATGCCGACCGAGAAGTTTCGGCTGCAACAGGACGGTGCCCAGGGGCTTCTCAAGCTCTCGAACACCGCGTGCAAGGAGGCCGAGGCGGCAAGGCTGAGGCGGGGGAGAGGCTAGCGAGGACGTCTTGCGTCGAGTCCCAACCCTAGTCGGCCCCAAGAGGGGACATGACTGGAGGGCATCAGGCCGAGCCATTGTGTTTGGCTAGATGCGTTGTCCAGGTACCCGAGGGAGAAGCCGAGCCCGCGAGTAGCTCGAGCGCGCTCAATAGGCTTCCTTCCGGGGAACCCCGACCATTGCGCGTCAGGGCCGCATAGCTCAGGGCAGGCCATAAGCGTAGCGCAGAAGTTATTGAGCGAGCATTGGCTACTCGACGGTCGGGAGAAGCCGTCGAGCCCCCGGGTAGCTCAGGCATACTCAATAGGCTTCCTTCCGGGGAACCCCGAGCGAGTCGGGGCCGCGTAGCTTAGGGTAGACCATAAGCGTGGCATGGAAGTCTTTGAGCGTGCACGGGCTGCCCGATGGCTTGGCGGTGAACGAATTGGAGTAGCGAGATAACTGGAGAGACATCAAAGCTGCTTTATTAAAAGAGTTGAGTGCAGACTACGTAGCTGTTCGAGGGTAGAATCGGCGTGAGCACCCGATGTCTCGCGAAGAAGCTTGACCTGCGTGACCGCACGCTTCAGCATGCTAGTGGACTCCCGGGGAAGGGTGAGGCAGCTGAAGTCGTCGGCGCCGAAGATCGAGCCCCTACGAACGAACATTGTCCTGGCGGGCATCGTGAAGTCGGTGGAGAAGAAGACAGCCATCAAACCGCTTGAAACGGCGAAGATGCGCCCCTACCTGGCACGCCAACTATCAACAGATGGTCGACAGTCCTCCGAAGGGGTTACCCACGGAGGTGAAAGAGTGGTTGGGGCATCTCACCGATGGGTCAGATGGTCGACTCGAACACTAAGTGAGCCAAGGGACAAATATACTGGTTCAGCCCTCCCAAAAGATAATAGGCCTATGCTAATGTTCTTTGTTAGCATGGTGTATGATCAACGTTTACAAGATGAAACTAAGTGCGAACCGAGAAGTGGAGGCGGAGCCCCCTGCCCGTGCGCCTTACCATCTCTTTTATAGTCCAAGGAGGCAGTTACAAAGGGGGACTTGGGGCTTAAGAAAGCTTGGTCATAAAGTTAAAAGCAAGTACAGAGATATCCTGAAAAAGTGTAACCGATTCGTCTTGGACTCTACTCGTCGTGGGCATCTTGTGCGCTGCCTTCCGTCGGGATCCATCGTCTGCCAGTGTCTTGTGCTCAATGTTGTCAGATGATGTTGTTCCCTGTCGAGTGGTCTCTTGTTTGTCCCGTCCGCGAGGCTTACGAAGGAAACCTTGGTCTCGAGGACAGGGCGTCCCTTTTAGGGTCGGGACACAGAGTTGAGGTCGAGAGGAGTGGACTGGGGTCGGACCCGGGGGCAAGGGTCGGGATGCCCAACTTTGCATGGGGTCGGGCTGCCGATCCTGACTCGAGGTCCATTGGTCCGCTTCAGCCGGTCTTTTTTCCCTTCCGTGGGCTACCCCGGGATGATATCCCCCGTAGAATGTTGTGTCTCCTCGAACTGCTCATCTCTTGCTGATGTTGTACCGATCTACTCGTCCTGCTTTGTGTCCAGCGCGATAGCTCCACTACATGTGGCGTTGCTACCCCGTGCCTTGCCAGATTGACGGCGCTGCCGAGATCGTCACTAGATTTGCTCGTCCTCGATGCCTGAGAGGGATACACGACGATGGTGGAGGCCGATCTTATCGATCGAATCACACAGCCTCTGCCGAGCTCGACGATCGATTCGCATCGGCGCCGTCGAGCTTGTTGCTCTATTTTGGCCGCCTCACCGATTCATCACTCGATTTGGGCATCCGCCGTAGAGCTTGTCACCTCTGAGATATGAGAGCAGTGTCAGAGATGCATCGCAGAGGGAGAAGGAGAGGGAGAGGCTATCGCCGAAGAGCGAGAGAGGTCGTCGACACGAAGAGAGTAGTGGGGAAAGGTAGGGGAGAGAGAGTTGTAGGGGGTTTTTATATTATTTTGTGGATTATAGGGTGTTTAGTGTAAATTTTGGACCTTCACATAAATTAAAAAATATGAGAATTGAAACAAAAAATACTAAAGGCTGAAATATAAAGTTAAAGCCACCTGCACTATGAAATAATTCAAATTTTAGACCCATAGCTCTAAGCTATGTGACAATCTGATGCTCTTCGTATAACTGGATGAATTGCCCTCACCCGTGACCGTAGAACACAGCAAAGTCCGCAACGAGATGACACGAAAACGTGAATGGTCGGTCGCTAGGGTTTCGTCAACTTGCTTCCAACTAAAAAGAACAAAAACAAAAATAAAAAGAAAAAGTAACCTACGAAATCATCAACGTCTGAGAGCTGCAGCAGCTGCACGGGCTACACAAATCTCGAGGCACAAAACCCTCGAGCACCGCCCGCCGCTATATCATAACGGACAGTGGCGGCGCAAGCCCAAACCCAACCCAAGCCCACCCGAGGCTCCCCTCTCCACTCCCCTTTCCTCCACCCGCGCCGCAGCCGCAGCCGCAGCCGCTATCCGCGAGGGCATTCCGCCGAGCACCTGGCGCGCATGGCGATGGCTCCGCACCACCTCGCCCAGCCGCCCACGCGCGCGGCTCTCTCCTCGCGCCCCACCTACCCGCTCATCAGCCACTACCACTCCTCCCATCTCCAGCTCCCGCTCCTCAGCGGGGCGCGCCGCAGCAGGCTGTCCCCCGCGGTGGCGATGTCCCCGGTCGCCGTCCCAGCGATGGACGCCGTGGCCGACTGGGGGCTGACCACGCTGGAGGAGGTCGACCCGGAGGTGTACGACCTCGTCGAGCGCGAGAAGCGGCGGCAGCGCGTGGGCATCGAGCTCATCGCGTCGGAGAACTTCACCTCGCTCGCCGTCATGGAGGCGCTGGGCTCGCCGCTCACCAACAAGTACTCCGAGGGCATGCCGGGGGCCCGCTACTACGGCGGCAACGAGGTCATCGACGAGGTGGAGGAGCTCTGCCGCGCCCGCGCGCTCGCCGCGTTCCACCTCGACCCCGAGACCTGGGGCGTCAACGTGCAGCCCTACTCCGGCTCGCCGGCGAACTTCGCCGCCTACACCGGGCTGCTCCAACCCCATGAGCGGATCATGGGGCTCGATTTGCCGTCCGGCGGCCACCTCACGCACGGCTACTACACCGCCGGCGGCAAAAAGATCTCCGCCACGTCCATCTACTTCGAGAGCCTGCCGTACAAGGTGAGCTCCGAGACAGGATACGTCGATTATGATAAGCTGGAGGAGAAGGCCATGGATTTCCGGCCCAAGCTCATCATCTGCGGTGGGAGCGCGTACCCGCGGGATTGGGATTACGCCAGGTTCAGGGCCATCGCGGATAAGTGCGGCGCCATGTTGCTCTGCGACATGGCTCACATCAGTGGCCTAGTTGCCGCGCAGGTATGGAATTGTTTGTGTTCCTGTGCCATTATGTAATTGTGTTCTAGATTGCATTTGCCTAGTTGGTCGGGTTATTGACTTATTGGTATTAAATTTTAGTTCATCGTGATTACCTGGATAATTCTTGCTAGGTAGCATCGGCTCCTAATTGGCACATGCCACTATTGTAGATGGCTTTGTTCTGCGAGTTTAGTTGTTGGGTTTGTCAATGTTTTGAAATAGTCTCTCTGGTCAAACTTGTCTGACGTTAGGAGAACTAGGATTAGTACTGCGAAGTCCCAAAGTCAAATAAATTTGGCTAGAGGGAGTATCTGATTTCCTTGTTTTGTCCTACATAGTTGATGCAGCATTTGTACACGCGGACATGCCCTTCTTTTCTGTATCTAGGTCAGTATTGCATTTCAAGTCCCTCTGCTATTGCGAGGAAGAGATTGGTTGATGCCTGGGTATTAGTTAAGATATCACAAATAAGGGAAATGCTTAACTCAGATAGATATTTTAAAATTATCACCAGGAATGACAACATAGCTACATAGGGATTGTTTCCCTGTTACTAGTATGTACCCTCGTGGTACATTCTTTTGTCTGCGTTTGTGTATACCACTGTCTGAATGTGACACCTGACATGTCTTTGTTGCAACTAGCAATTGTTATCAACCCTACCTTTGGCAGTTTCCGATCTTCCCTATTTGTACAATTATCTAAATTAAGCTGTCATTAAGAATTTCCTGGGCTTCCAAGAATTGCTTTCACTAAACTGCCCATGATTTCTCAAGTAATTGATGGAGTCATTGTATTAGCAGTGAATTTTCAACCTATTAACATACAAATGGAACAGGGAATCCATTCAATCTCAACATGAGATGTTATCATGCAATGATTCCTATGATACTCCTGTATTCATGCAGGGCCTTAATCGTTTGAAACATCTCTTTGCTATAATTATTACTGTTGACTTTTGTAGGAGGTTGCAAATCCTTTTCAATATTCTGATGTGGTTACCACCACAACCCACAAGAGTCTCCGAGGGCCAAGATCTGGTATGATCTTCTACAGGAAGGGCCTGAAGCCTCCCAAGAAAGGCCAGCCTGAGGGTGCTCTGTATGACTACGAGGACAGGATCAACTTTGCAGTGTTTCCGTCGCTCCAAGGGGGCCCTCACAACCACCAAATTGCTGCACTGGCGGTTGGTTTGAAGCAGACTATGTCACCTGGATTCAAGTCTTATATTAAGCAGGTCAAGGCCAATGCTGTTGCCCTTGGTAACTATTTGATGAGTAAGGGCTACAAATTGGTTACTGACGGAACAGAGAACCATCTTGTTCTCTGGGATCTGCGCCCTCTTGGCTTGACTGGTATGCTGAGCATGTTTAATGGCGTCTTATGTTGTTTCCTCCGAGTCCATGTGAACTAACTCTAATGTTGGTCTACCATAGGTAACAAAGTTGAGAAGGTCTGTGATTTGTGCAGCATTACACTGAACAAAAATGCTGTCTTTGGGGATAGCAGTGCAATGTCACCTGGTGGTGTCCGCATTGGTCAGTATCTGCTACTTCCTGATCAAGAGTGTAGTGAGGATAAGTATTGTATTGTTCAGTATTTTCTTTTCAGGTGTGGTGTGTAGAGATATTGCCTTTATGAATAATACTTATGTATTGCCTCTTCTTCTTGTTGTAGAAGAATACTGATGTATTGCACTGTTGTTGTTTTATTTCTTTATTTCTTCCTTTTCTCGAATAGTAGTTGTTAGCTTTGTCTCTAGCATGTTGGTTTGCTTCTAGCATTTAGTAGAATAAGTTGCATTAGCAAGTTCATCATTTGAAAGTGCTTTTTCCCCTGTCTCCTATGATACCCGGCTGGCTTGATTTGGTATGCGCTAGATGAAGCATCCATAGTAATAGGTATAGTATGAACCCTCTCAGCAGTGACCCCTCTCAGGCTCAGTCTTGGAAATTGGGACTTGAGCATTGGGAGATTCACAAGTTTTGTTCTTGCTTGTTGTCTTGCTTGTGATTGTTGCCTTCTCTTGTGGAGTAGGAGTGGTGTTGCAAAGGAGAGTATCAAGAGACACTCCTTTGTTGAACCTTAATAATTCAACACCCTTTACCACATCCCTACCATTTGTAACATATTATATGGAAAATTGCAAAAACCACCCCAGAAGTAACTTGAAGTTTGATATTCCACCCCATAAGTCATTTTGTTGCAAATGCCCACCCTCTACTTGGTTTAGTTGCAAAAATCACCTCCAGCACTCGCATGCTTAACTGAATCAATATCTTTTCATAGATTGCAAGCCGTCAATGTGGTCTTTACGTAAATTTAATACTTTTAGGAGTATGGTCTTAACACCTTTTTTTTAGAGTGAACAAATAGAATTGCTAATGCGAGCTTAAACATTGTTGTACTGAGTTTCGCTATATGCAGAAAAAAATTCAATGAAATATAAAGAATAAGTCTAATGAAAATACAAGGACAAGATTGACTCGACTAGCTCTACATCAGCAATAATGGGTTGATTCGGTTAAGCACGTGTGCACTGGGGTGGTTTTTACAACAAAACCGAGTAGGGGGTGGGTATTTGCAATAAAATGACTTATGGGGTGAAATGTCAAACTTCAAGTGATTTTTGGGGTGATTTTTGCATTTTTCCCAAATTATATAATGTTCTGTTACTTCTTTTGCCCTCATGCTTTGGGGTGGTTAATGGTCACTGGCAAGGATCTGTCATTCAAAGCGGTACCTGAGAAAGTGGGCTGATGGCCTAACACATTAGGATTATCCCAGTACTTCCCAGTATGATGCTTGTTCATGGAAGAAAGACCTTGAGTCCAAATTGATATTTTTTTGGTCCAAACATAATACTATTAGATTCTAAGTGCTATTTCTGTTAAATTAAATAAACCATTAGTGCTACACCTTGTACAAACTTAAGTTTATTGTCCACCGGACACATCAATATTATTATTCAAATTTACGAATCACTTGTGACTTGTAAAGTTAAATGTAAATTTCTGTAACCCAACAAACTCCTTGTAAATATTTCCTTTCTTTTATTATATACATATACACACACACACACACACACATATATATATATATATATGTATATGCATAGCACAGTAGAGACTCTCCTGCTGTTTCATGTCAAAAAAAAACATATTACAGCTAAAATTATAATTTCTAACCAGTACAAATTCAAAGGGGCTAAAGTGGTAATATTGAAAACTAACTCCCAAGGCTCATTTTTCTAGTCTTTGTATTGGAGCAACTGCTCTTCAGTAGTGTATACTACCA
This sequence comes from Oryza australiensis, assembly GCA_019925245.2. Classification (NCBI taxonomy): domain Eukaryota; kingdom Viridiplantae; phylum Streptophyta; class Magnoliopsida; order Poales; family Poaceae; genus Oryza; species Oryza australiensis. The sequence goes on from JAIFGZ020000731.1 coordinate 151,482, forward strand.
AAGAACATAATAAACCTGCAGATTGCGATCTTGCATTTGTACATTCCACACATAACCTAAAAGAGAGATGTCAGTTTGTGACATATGCTTTTGTACATTCCACACATAACATAAAAGAAATCTGTTAGTTTGTGTCATGCTTATCAAAGTTTATATGTCCTAGATTTTTTATGGCTTAAAGACATTTTTCTAAGTCTAAGCATATGTTCTGTACCCTAATGTCCTGAGAACTGGCTTGATTGGAAATGCTTCATTGAACTCTAAACATCTTACTTTACTTCTGTCCATGTTCCAGTAACTTGCCATGTTGTCCATTATTATTTATCTCCGAATGCTGGTTCCAGGTACACCTGCCATGACATCGAGGGGTTTGGTTGAGAAGGACTTTGTACAGATCGCCGAGTACCTTCACCAGGCAGTGACCATCTGCATGGATGTTCAGAAGGAGCGTGGCAAGCTTCTCAAGTACTTCAACGAGGGCCTGGAGAACAACAAGGACATTGAGGACCTCAGGGCGGAGGTGGAGAAGTTTGCCACTTCATTCGAGATGCCTGGCTTCAGGGTATCCGACATGAAGTACAAGGATTAGGCGGCACCGCGCGCATCGTTCTCTTTCTCTTGCCCTGAACGTTGGCGCCCTTGAATCCTGATTACTGTGGCGTGAATCGTGGTGTATGGATTTTGCTGAACTCTGGGTAGTCTCTAACTGCTTTTGTCTACCTGAGCTGGTTGTGCCATTCAGTCGCTAAATGCTGGAACTGTAACGATGTGGTATAACAACAACAATAATCATCGAGAGCATTCGTCAAAGTGATAAAATTTCCTCTCTTCTTTTTCCATTGAACAATCTGCGTGATCCCAGATTTACCACGGGACAATTTGCACAATCGTGGATTTGCCTTTTGACGTGTGGATGAGGATGACCGTAAGCCTCACCCATATGTCAACGAATTGAGTGAAATTGCTAGGACAACTTTTTCTCTCTCTGCCAATATCCCAACAGTGTTTTACCGTATACAAAAAGAATGATGCAGATGTTTAATCACTCAGAATATAATGTTTCAACAAAAAAAGTGTTTCAGGGGTTCTATTACTCAGTAAAAAATGTTTCATTGGTTGGTAAAAAATATTTCACACACATGCAAAATTAAGAAAAACTAATTGCAACATAGAGAGCCTATTGTGTGGAACATCAAAGAAAAAATATTGCATATCTTATGCAACATTCTGTCACCGTGACAGATCAAGTGGCAACAGAGACTGACTCAGCAGGACGGACAGGACGGGCTATAGCAAGGTTGGGCGTGGTAAATGGCAAGGCTGGAAAAGGTATAATACAAGACAGGATGGCAACAACTGGATCAACTACAGTAGCTGGCAACAATGCAGTATCCGAAAGGGAGAAGATGACGGCGACGCGGCCAGCATGGAAGAAGATGTCGAATATGCGCTACCCTGTCAGCAAGTGGACCCAGTAGAAAAGGCTGGCCCACTTTCAGAGAGTGAGAGAGGCTTATTGGTACAGTGTTATATAAGCCAGTAGGAGAGAATAGATTCGGTAACGATGTAAAAACCAATTCAAATCAATCCCATTCTCTCCTACTTGTTCTTCCTCTGTTCTAAGCCTTCCTCTGTCTCCTTCCTCCTTCCTGACGTGAACTGGTGGATAGAAATCAGTGAGGTCGTTGGCGGAAGAACTCGGAATAGTGACATTTGGTATCAGAGCATATCACATCCTGGAGAAGCCACGATATACATCTCGTCTGCGGCAACAAGTGGAGGCTATGGAGAAATAGAATATCGATTTTGGCAAGGTTTTGGGGGAGATTCAGGAGTCCTTAGTGGCGTTGAATCTGAAGCAAGGAGAAACACAAGCGGCCGTGATGAAGCTGGATCAAGGGGTGACTAGTTGGAGGCCACAAGTGGAAGCCACGGTTCAGGAATTGCGCGAGGAAGTTTTGGATCTGAGGCACCAGGTAGAACAAATCAACAAGGGAACTAGTTCATCGGCAGCGACTCCATCTTCTGCACGAATTCCTCCTATCGACAGCGAGAAGAAGGCACCATTATTGCCGACTCCACCAGCATCTCTGTTGGCTACAGCAGGAAGTAGCGATAAATGGCCTCAAGGCCGCCACGAGATAACTGATCACCGGGGAAGGGTTTCAAGGGTGGTCACAACCCTGATCCCAACTCCGGACCAGGGTGCGTATGAGTTTTCTTCTCCTCCTCTGAATTATTTTGATCATTCTGATTTGGGAAGCGGGGAGATGGGTGGGGAATAGTTTGGGCGTCAATACAACCATAGAGTTCCTAAACTAGATTTTCCAAAATTTGATGGAATCGATCCCTTAAGATTGGAAAATGAAATGTAAACACTATTTTAATGTGAATAATACTTTCCCGGGATTATGGGTTAGAATTGCCACCATTTATTTTTCTGGAAGAGCAGCTTCTTGGTTGAGAGCTTCAAAGGCACATGTGCGATTTCCAATGTGGGAGAATTTTTGTGTAGCTGTGTCAAATAAATTTGATAGAGACCAAAATGAGGGGTTGATTAGACAAATGGATAGCATTAAATAGTTGGGTTTTGTGTGCGAGTATTATGAGAAATTTGATGAACTTATGCATCAACTTTTAGTGTATGATCCTATGCTAAATATGAGATATCTAACTCACCGTTTTACTGAGGGCTTGAAGCGAGAAATCAGAAATGCTATTTTGCAGCATCGACCCAAGGATCTGGAATCTACTCTTGCAATTGTAACATTGCAGGAAGAAGTAATGGCTGAATCTAATACAAGGATAATAGAGCCAGGAATTCACAATCGAGTTCAGACAACATTTAAGGGAGCAATGCCTCTACCGTTACCACCAAATCGGGGTTCAGGAACAGGTGTTGGGCAAAGGAATGAGGAACAAAAGGCTCCTGACAATGGGAAGGTTATTAGTAGTGCGGACAAACTGGCAGTGTTGAAAGCACAACGTCGAGCTCAAGGTTTATGTTACATTTGTGCAGAAAAACGGTCACCTACCCACAAGTGTGCAAACACAGTCCAGTTACATGCAGTGCAAGAATTGCTCACTACTCTGAGTCAGATTGAGGAAGTAGAAGCAAGACTCTCTGAAACAGGAGAAGATTCAGATTCACATGGATTAATGACTATCTCAATGCAAGCTGCGCCGCGCCGCCTCTTCTCGCCTTCGTGCGCCTAGTGAGCCACCTCCTAGTCACACCCTGAGTTTTGCCTTCTTAAAAATCAATAAAATAATTCCACAAAAGAATTGGAATTCCTAGAATTAATCTAGAGTCAATAATTAATTTTAAAATACAAATAATAAGTGAAAATGGCATGGTAGGATTTTTCTTAAATCCTAAATGTCAAAATACATTAACTGAATTTTTAGTGGAATTTTCATAGCACTAGAAATATTTTTGACCAATTAAAGTAATTATTCACAATTAAATGAAGTCCCTAAATTAATTTCCTTTTTTTCTCTCCCGGGCCATACGGCTACCAACCAAAACCCTCTCAGGCCGCTGGCCCAGTCCTCCCCGCCGCCTTCCGCGCGCTTCCTCCCCGGCCGTGCGCCGAAGCCCACGTGTCGCCTCCGCTCCACGCGCAAGTCCGTATCCCCTCCCTATTTCCTCGAGCCACCGATAGGTGGGGCCCACCTATCGGCCCCGTCTTCCCCACGCCCGACGGAGCCGCGCCGACGCACCATGCGCGCCGCCCGCGCCGGAGCCGCACGCGCTCCGCGTCGCGCCGTGCCACACCCGACCGCGCCCCGCCCCACCAAGTCTAAGCCCGCACCAGCCCAAAACCCTAACCAAATCCGTCGTTGTATCTTTCTCTCTCTCTCTCTCCGAGTCCGAGATCGTCGACGAGGAATTCGTCCCCATCCCGTGCGCAATCCGGTCTCCAAATCACCGCTATAAAACCTGCACAAGCTCCGTCGTGTTTCCCCGTTTGCACCGCTCAAAATTGTGCCCTAACACGTCGTCTCCCAATTCTCACTGCCGTGCGTCGCCGCCTTCGTCTCCGTCTCCGGTGAGCCGCCTAACCCTAACCCAAGCCACCTCCCAACCGTCCGATCTACCGCGCGGTAGATCAGGACCGTCCGATCACGCAACGCCCCGATCGCTCGGATGCCACCACGTGTCACCGTCGCCGCCGCCCGCGCAAACCCTAACCCTAGCGCCGCTCGGTCGTCCGATCACGCGCCGCCCCGACCCCTCGGTTATGGACGATCGACCAGATTCACTATGATTAGTCCCACCTTTAATAATTGGACTTAATGAAATTGGTTTAGTTTAGATGGAATGGTTGGGCCTATTCAACGTGGGATAGCGTTGTTCAATGGAAAATTAATATTTCCTTAAATATTCAACTGTTTTATTGATTTTAAACATCAAATGTTTACTACTGCATCTATACAAAATAGCCCAAGCCACTCTTGTCTTCCCTTGCACGTCTGCATTTCTTCGGTGTGGCTTGTTGAGTATGGTGGTTGTACTCAGCCTTGCGATTTTCCCTCTTTCAGAGGTGTAGTGCTTCTGAGTCGAATATGGTATTAGAGGACTAAGGCTCAGACCCCAGTTGAGTTTGCCTGCGGAATGGAGTTGAAGCTTCGCTAGGATTGATTTTCTTTTCCGCTGCCGTTTCTTTTGAGTGTGAGGACTAAGTGTCTTTCCAGTAAGTATTTTATTTATGCTTTATTTTACGGTTGGATTTATGCATTAGTTTGTCATTTTGTGTACACTGGTCGATTCCTGGATAGGGATTTAATATGCAAAATAGTCTAGAAGTTTGGGATGAAAATTTCTGGGTGTGACACTTGTTGATGACGATAGTGATGCGAAGGTGTCGACGGGATGGTCAGCAGTCCTTCGAGGGGGTTACCCACGGAGGTGAAAGAGTGGTTGGGACGTCTCACTGATGCGTCTGATGGCCGACTCGAACACTAAGTCAGCCCTCTCGGAGGATAATAAGCCTATGTCCAGTGTTCTTTGTTGGGGTGGTATATGATAAAAGTTTACAAGATGAAACTAAGTGTGGACCGAGAAGTGGAGGCGGTGCACTCTGCCAGCGTGCCCTGCCATCCCTTTCATAGTCCAAGGGGCAGTTACAAAGGGGGACTTGGGGCTCAAGAAAGCTTGGTCATAAAGTTAAAAGCAAGTACAAAGATATCCTGAAAAGTGTAACCGAATCGTCTTGGACTCTACTGTTAGTGATATGCCCTAGAGGCAACATGGAGATGTTGGATATCATGGTCAATGTTTATGTATTTATGAATAAAGTGTTATTCAGCTCTATGAAATAGACATCTTGTATTGATCAATAAGTACGTGACTTATTTATGAGACTCTTTATGTATGAATCTATTTCTAAATGATCCTCGATCATATGTCATATTGTTGGAACAAATATGATTCTAAGATCGACATGTTTATTGATTGATTATCATGTCTCATAGATCATGGGTATAGAGATACCAAATCAGTAAACATGGACACATGTGTTAGAGAACACATTGTTGGATAGACCCACCATGAGACACTACAGGAATTAATGTGCCATTAGTTGGTCTCGGATAGTGTTGGTACAAAGTCCTTAGACCGAGATCACCATGGATTCCAACATGTGTAGTAGCCTACTTTGGGATTACCAAACGCTATTCTCAGAATCGAGTAGTTATAAAGGTAGTTTTCGGGTTTGTTATGAAACATGGAGTGGGATGTGAGTGATCAAGATGGAATTTGCCCCTCCTTTGGAGAGATATCTTTGGGCCCTCGAGGTAATGGATTATGGAAATGCATGGCTATGTTAAGTTGATTGAGGAGTCAATCAACGGACGGATAATCCAATACGGTTCGAGTGAATGGTTAAGCTATTGAAGGGATGGCATACATCTTGCCTATAGCTTAATTGGTATCGTGAGGCAAAGGGATTTGTGTACACATTACAGGTTCGAGCTGATATTATATTCTTGTATACTATGGTGTCAATATGTGCTGCTAGGCGCCGCTATTGGAAGCCTGCCGAGTTGGACTCGAGCCGACGATCGACTAAGTTAGACTATAGCCGAAACCAAGTATACCTGAACCTACAGGGTCGCACGCTTAAGGGGATAAGAACAGGCATTCGAGTTGGACTCGGATACGGCTCGATCGGATAGGGATCCGATCGGATAGAGTCCTATGGTCTTACGACATATGGGCGGCCAACTCTATGAGATTCGGATGAGATCCGATTCAAAATAGAGTCCCGATCGGCCACTAGTCCCGTCGGCCAACTCTATATAAAGGGGTGAGGGTGGAGAGTTGATGGACGTCAATTGAATTGCATTGCGCCGAAATCAATCTGATCACACGCGGCTTTAGAAGTCGGCGAGATCAATCTCCACGGAAACCCTCCCCACTTTCGAGCCAAACCCTAGCCTTGCATCGCGTGCTAGCACACGGGTGTTCGGCGTTCTGTCCCCGGACGTGTGGATACCGGTAGAGGCGCTGCTACGTTGCGCGCTGTTGATCGGCTACGAATCGGCTACAATCGGAGCGAGGCGACTACGGCAGATCTTCGACTCGGATCGGTTGCGACTTCGTCGAATCAGCTGATTGGTGAATCGGTTGTCCCCGGGAATCAGCTGTCGGCGCTCGGGAATCGGCTGCACTTTCCGGATCGGATAGCCACGATTGGTCAATTTCCCTTGCATACTCCAATTGGTAACAATCTATCGCCCTTACTTGCAAGTGTTCCTGGTTTGCGCGGTAGAAAAGTTTTTGTTTTCGGCTAGCATAGCCTCCGCGTAACCCGTCGGTGGTATCAAAGCTAATCTTGCTTAGTTCGGGTTTTAGATTGGATCTGGACCAAGTTTAGCACACGGGTTGATTAGATCAGTTGGTTTTACGGGATCTGTTGAGGAGAGTTGATGGTAATTGCGTTCCTTGATAGTGTATCGGAACAGCGTAATGTGATTACGTCGAAGCAATATCCATAGAACTCGGTTTGAGTTGGGTTCGAGATAGCGTTCCTTGATAGTGTATCGGAACGGTATAATGTGATTATACCGAAGCTATCTCGTAGTCCGACCTTGTTTGCTACCTCGCGCCTACGCAAACCATCTCCCTTGATAGTGTATCGGGACAGCATAATGTGATTATGCCGATATGGTTTCCATAAGCGATTTCATAGATTGGATCTATGAATTTTGTGTGGTGTTCCGGGCATCCCCCCGTGTGTGTCCCCCCTTATAGGTCGTCTCGATGCCGTATCTCTGCGATAGGTAGAAAACGTTCTAAGTCTAACTTGTTTTTGCAAAGAATGCTTTGAGATGGTATGGCCCTATTGTATGTATGAGATGCATGTGATGCATGTAATATTCTTTCATATGTGCAATCCCTGTAATATTTTTCTTACGTGCAATGCTAGTAATATTCTTTCATGACCTACGAGTCGATGTAATCTTCAATTATAGCTTCTATAGTAGTAGCTTAGTTTGAAGAAAACAAGCATCATGCACATTGGAAGATGGTGCCGAAGATGGAGATCCTAAGCACCGACATGGAGATGGAGATCACCATGTGAAGGGGGCCATACTATTTCATTATGTGCTATTCTACCTGCTTTCATATATGTGATATGTTTGTTTGATAGGATAGCATCCCTCACAAAATTAAGTAGTAATGATGCCCTTCCAAATGTTGCGCCCATCACCGTTATGCTCGTCGGTGGTGGGTCCGCCAAAGCAGAGTGCCATTCTCTATCATAACACGAGGGGGTATATGTCGGACATATATAGCAAGAGCATTTGGTTTACTTAACAAGGCTATCAAAACAGTTTTGGGCCTTGGGGCATAGGTTGGCGCCGGGGCATGGAGATGCCACACCAACAACAAGAGTCACATAGAGATGTGATTAGCAAGGTGTTGCTTACCGATGTTGTTAATTTTCTAGTAGTGATGCAAAAGCTCACTAGAAATTAATTAACATGTGGATCTTGACCCATATGTAACCTAGAGGGAAGGTGTAAAATACGTAATGGGAGTCTAATGTTAAATTGTTTAACAATAGACATAGCATAAACATTGTGCTAAACTTTGTTTTTCGTTGTAGAATAAATGGCGGCTAATAGTACACCCAGTGCTTTTAATTTGCGATCTATTCTCGAGAAAGAAAAATTAAACGGAACAAACTTTATGGATTGGTATCGCAACTTGAGAATTGTTCTCAAGCAAGAGCGTAAGGAGTACGTTCTTGAAGTACCTTATCCGGAGGATTTGCCTAATAATGCCACTACATCTGCACGGAGGGCTTACGAGAAGCACACTAATGATGCCCTAGATATAAGTTGTCTCATGCTTGCTACAATGTCCCCTGAGCTTCAGAAGCAATATGAGAGCAGCGATGCTCACACTATTATTCAGGGGCTGCGTGGCATGTTTGAGAACCAAGCTCGGGCCGAGAGGTTCAACACCTCAAAGTCCTTGTTTGCGTGCAGGCTTGTTGAGGGGAATCCCGTCAGTCCGCATGTGATAAAGATGATTGGCTATATCGAGAGTCTTGAGAAACTAGGTTTCCCTCTTAGCCAAGAGTTGGCTACGGACGTGATTCTCCGGTCGCTCCCTCCGAGTTTCGAGCCATTCATATTGAATTATCACATGAACAGTATGGATAAGACCTTGGCTGAATTGCATGGGTGCTAAAGACAGTGAGGAGAGTATCTAAAAAAGGGTCATCATGTGATGATGATGCGAAGGCTAAGCGCAAACCACTGTCAAGAAACTTTGCACCAAGAGGAAGTTAACTCCCGATGAGATCGCGAGTGCCTCCAATGCAAAGAAGGGCAAGAAGGGGTCGGCGGCATCAGATGCCGTTTGCTTCTACTGCAAGGAGACATGCCACTGGAAAAGGAACTGCAAGAAGTACATCGAGGATCTCAAAAAGAAGCAAAGTACGACTTACGCTCGTATTAATGTTATAGACATTAATCTTGCTACTTCACCTACCGACTCTTGGGTATTTGATACCGGATCGTAGCTCATATTTGCAAATCGTTGCAGGGAATGAGAAGAATTAGAGGCTTGAGAAGGGCGAGGTGAACCTGCGCATCGGCAATGGAGTAACCGTTGCTAAAGTTGCTGTCGGCATAGTATCACTTCATCTACCTTCAGGATTAGTTTTAGAATTAAATAATTGCTATTGTGTTCCAACACTATGTCAAAACGTTATTTCCGCTTCATGTTTGCAAGCGGAAGGATATGATTTTAGATCAATGGACAATGGTTGTTCAATATATCTCGAGATATTTTCTATTTTCATGCTCCATTGGTGAATGGATTATACGTTTTGAATCTTGAAGCGTCTCCCATCTATAACATTAATACGAAAGATAACTCTCTAATGATACAAACCTCACGTTTATCGACATTGTCACTTAGGCCATATAAATAAGAAACGCATGGAGAAGCTCCATAAGGATGGATTGCTTCACTCTTTTGATTTTGAATAATTTGAGACATGTGAGTCTTGTTTACTTGGTAAGATGACAAAGGCACCTTTCACGGGACACAGTGAGAGAGCAAATGACTTGTTGACACTTGTACATCGATGTATGTGGACCAATGATTTCAACGGCCGAGGTGGTTATCGGTACTTCATTACCTTCACCGATGACTTTAGTAGATATGGCTATATCTACTTAATGAGGCATAAGTCCGACTCCTTTGAAAAGTTCAAAGAATTCCGAATGAAGTACAAAATCATTTAGGGAAAACAATCAAGTTTCTACGATCGACGTGGAGGGAATACTTGAGCCAAGAGTTTGGTAATCATCGAAAGATTGTGGAATTGTTCCACGTTGACTCCGCCAGAACTCCACAATGGAACGGAGTGTCGACGAAGAAACCGCACCTTGTTGGACATGGTGCGGTCGATGATGAGCCAAAGTGATCTTCGTTATCCTTCGGGGATATGCTCTTGAAACATGCGCTCACACTAAATAGAGTTCCATCTAAGTCGAGTTGAAAAGACACCATATGAGATATGGACGGGCGACCCCCTAGTTGTCTTTTCTCAAAATTTGGGGATGTGAAGCTTATGTAAAACGTTTACGTTTGACAAGCTCACACCCAAATCTGACAAGTGCTTCTTTGTGGGATATCCTAAGGAAACCAAGGGATATTATTTTTATAATCGGGAACAAGGCAAAGTGTTTGTCGCCCGACACGGTGTCTTCTTGGAGAAAGAGTTTCTTTCAAGATGGGTTAGTGGGAGCAGGGTGCATCTTGAAGAAGTTCAAGAAACACCGGAAAATGTTTCAGCGACCACGAGAACCACAACAGAGGAGCAAAGAGTCGCGCCACCGGTTGTAGATACACCAGCCCCACGGAGGTCGAAAGATCACGTTGTGCGCCCGATAGGTACACAGTGCGGAACAACGTGATATATTATTGTTGGACAACGATGAGCCTAAGACCTATGAGGAAGCGATGGTGGGACCCGATTCCAACAAATGGCTTGGAGCCATGAAATCCGAAATAGAATCCATGTACGACAATCAAGTTTGGAACTTGGTTGATCCACTGATGGTGTCAAAACCATTGAGTGTAAATGGGTTTTTAAGAAAAAGGCTGATATGGATGGAAATGTTCACATCTATAAGGCGCGATTGGTGGCGAAAGGTTTTAAACAGATTCAAGGAGTTGATTATGATGAAGCCTTCTCGCCCGTCACAATGCTTAAATCTATTCGGATTATTCTAGCGATTGCTGCATATTTCGATTATGAGATATGGCGAGATGGATGTCAAAGCGGCTTTCCTAAATGGAAACCTAAGCGAGGATGTATATATGATACAACCTCGGGGTTTTGTCGATCCACAATCGTTTGGAAAGATATGCAAGCTACAAAAATCCATTTATGGATTAAAGCAAGCATCTTGGAGTTGGAATATTCATTTTGATGAAGTAATCAAAGGGTTTGGTTTCATCAAAAACAAAGAGGAGGCCTGTGTTTACAAAAAAGTCAATGGGAGCACAATTGTATTTCTAATCTTATATGTGGATGACATATTGTTGATTAGAAAAATATCCCTATGCTAGAATCCGTAAGTCTTCATTGGAAAATAGTTTTTCCGGAAAGACTTAGGGAGGCAACATACATATTGGGCATTCGGATCTATAGAGATAGATCCAAGAGGCTAATTGGATTAAGCCAAAGTACATACATTGACAAGGTGTTGAAAATGTTCAACATGCATGATTCGAAAGGTTTCTTGCCCATGTCACATGGCATTAATCTTAGCAAGAATCGGTGTCCTCGGACACATGATGAGCGGAATAAGATGGGTATGGTTCCATATGCTTCAGCAATTGGATCCATCATGTATGTCATGCTTTGTACACGTCCGGATGTCTCGTACGCTTTGAGTGCTACGAGCGAGATACCGTCGAACCAGGTGAAGGTCACTGGATCTGTCGTAAAGAATATCCTTAAGTACTTGAGAAGAACTAAGGATATGTTCCTAGTCTATGGAGGTGAAGAAGAGCTTGTTGTAAGTGGTTACATCGATGCTAGCTTCCAAACGGACAAGGATGATTATAAATCGCAATCTGGGTTCGTGTTACGCCGAACGGAGGCGCGATCACTGGAAGAGTTCCAAGCGGGATATTGTTGCCGACTCTACAACGGAGGTCGAGTACATTGCTTCTTGAAGCGCAAAGGAGGCTGTTTGGATCAAGAAATTCGTTTTTAAGATTGGTGTGATGACTAGTACGCGGTCCAATGTCTCTCTATTATGATAATAGTGGAGCCATTGTGCAAGCCAAGGAGCCGAGGTCACATCAAAAGTCCAAACACATACTTCGGCGATATCATCTCATCCGCGAGATAGTGGACAGAGGTGATGTCAAGATATGCAAAGTGCACACGGATCTCAACATAGCCGATCCGCTAAAAAAACCTCTCCCTCACCGAAACATGAAGCGCACACAAGAGCAATGGGTATTAGATACTTACATGATTGACTCTAGTGCAAGTGAGAGATTGTTAGTGATATCCCCTAGAGGCAACATGGAGATGTTGGATATCATGGTCAATGTTTATGTATTTATGAATAAAGTGTTATTCGGTTCTATGAAATAGACATCTTGTATTGATCAATAAGTACGTGACTTATTTATGAGACTCTTTATGTATGAATCTATTTCTAAATGATCCCACGATCATATGTCATATAGTTGGAAAAAATATGATTCTAAGATCGGCATGTTTATTGATTGATTATCATGTCTCGTAGATCATGGGTATGGAGATACCAAATCAATAAACATGGACACATGTGTTAGAGAACACATTGTTGGATAGACCCGCCATGAGACACTACAGAATTAATGTGCCATTAGTTGATCTCGATAGTGTTGGTACAAAGTCCTTAGACTCGAGATCACCATGGATTCCAACATTTGTAGTAGCCTACTTTGGGACTACCAAACGCTATTTAAATCGGGTAGTTATAAAGATAGTTTTCGGGTTTGTTATGAAACATGGAGTGGGATGTGAGTGATCAAGATAAAATTTGCCCCTCCTTTGGAGAGATATCTCTGGGCCCTCGAGGTAATGGATTATGGAAATGCATGGCCATGCTAAGTTGATTGAGGAGTCAATCAACGGACGGATAATCCAATACGGTTCGAGTGAATGGTTAAGCTATTGAAGGGATGGCACACATCTTGCCTATAGCTTAATTGGTATCGTGAGGCAAAGGGATTTGTGTACACATTATAGGTTCGAGCCGATATTATATTCTTGTATACTATGGTGTCAATATGTGCTGCTAGGCGTCGCTATTGACAGGTCGGCTGAGTTGGACTCAAGCCGACGATCGGCTAAGTTAGACTATAGCCGAAACCAAGTATACCTGAACCTACAGGGTCGCACGCTTAAGGGGATAAGAACAGGCATTCGAGTTGGACTCGGATACGGCTCGATCGGATAGGGATCCGATCGGATAGAGTCCTATGGTCTTACAACGTATGGGCGGCCAACTCTATGAGATTCGGATGAGATCCGATTCAAAATAGAGTCCTGATCGGTCACTAGTCCCAGTCGGCCAACTCTATATAAAGGGGTGAAGGGTGGAGAGGTGATGGACGTCAATTGAATTGCATTGCGCCGAAATCAATCTGATCACACGCGGCTTTAGAAGTCGGCGAGATCAATCTCCACGGAAACCCTCCCCACTTTCGAGCCATACCCTAGCCTTGCATCGCGTGCTAGCACACAGGTGTTCGACGTTCTGTCCCCGGACGTGTGGATACCGGTAGAGGCGCTGTTACGTTGCGCGCTGTTGATCGGCTACGAATCGGCTACAATCGGAGCGAGGCGACTACGACAGATCGACGACTCGGATCGGCTGCGACATAGGCGAATCGGCTGATTGGTGAATCGGCTGTCCCCGGGAATCAGCTATCGGCGCTCGGGAATCGGCTGCATTGTTCCAGATTGGATAGCCCTGATTGGCTGTTTTCGCTGCATACTCCAATCGGTAACGATCTATCGGCCCTTACTTGCAAGTGTTCCTGGTTTGCGTGGTAGAAAAGTTTTTGTTTTCGGCTAGCGTAGCCTCCGTGTAACCCGTCATCTACTCGCCGTGGGCATCTTGTGCGCTGCCTTCCCTCGGGATACGCCGTCTCCCAGTGTCATGTTCTCAGTGCTATCAGATGATGTGTTCCCTGTCGGGTGGTCTCCTATTTGTCCCGTCCGCGAGGCTTACCAAGGAAGCCTTGTTCTCGAGGATAGGGCGTCCCTTTTAGGGTCGGGATGTAGAGTTGAGGTCGAGAGGAGCGGACTAGGGTCGGACCTGGGGGCAAGGGTTGGGATGCCCGACTTTGCATGGGGTCAAGCTGCCGACCCCGACCCGAGGTCCATCGGTCCGCTCCAGAGTCTTCTTTTGTTGCGTCGGCTACCCTTGGGTGATATCCCCAAGATAAGGTTGCGTGGGCTACCGGGTACATCCAGGCCTAGGGTCAAGCCTATAGCATCATTTTTCACCCATCTCTGGATTAAGCCATCGCCCGGAGGCTGACGGCGGTCGGCCAAGCTCGTCAGAGCCACTGCCCAAAGCTTGATAGTGGTCGGCAAGGTCGGTTGGTCGTAGCCCGAAGGCTGATAACTGCATCGGCCAAGCCATCGCACAGGGGCGATGGCGATCGCGAGCTCAGCAAGCCCACGCCCGAAGGCCGATGGTGGTTGTCGAGCTCATCGGGACCACTGCCCAAAAGCGATAGTTGTCGGCGAGGCCGATCGGTCATAGCCCGGAGGCTGATGACTGTGTCAGCCAAACCATCATCCGGAGGCTGATGGCTATTGGCGAGCTCGGCAAACCCACTGCCCGAAGGCTGATGGTGGTTGTCGAGCTCACCGGGACCACTGCTCGGAGGCTGATAGTGGTCGGCGAGGCCGGTCGGTCATAGCCCGAAGGCTAATGAGTGCGTCGGCCAAGCCATCGCCCGGAGGCTAATAGCTATTAGCGAGTTCAGCAAGCCAACTTCCCAAAGGCTGATGGTGGTTGTTGAGCTCGCTGGGTGTCGACGGGTAGGTCGGCAGTCCTCCGAAGGGGGTGCCCAAGGAGGTGAGTGTGTGGTTGGGAATGTGCCTCCTCTCAGGACCTGGTGGTCGACTCGAATCGCTAGGATGAGCCAAAGATTATGAGACACAAGATTTATAGTGGTTCAGCCCTCTCAATGGATAATAGGCCTATATCCAATGTGAGGTGTTCGTTGATGGGGTGGATGATGAAAAAGGTTTACAAGTGTGAGTTCTTGGGGCTTAGAGCAAGCTGGCCAAGAACAAGCAAAGAGCTAAGAATTAAAGAGTCTGAATGCTTCGATCCCCCCAGCCCATCCTGCCCTCCCTTTTATAGCTCAAGGGGGGCAGTTACAAGGGACTTGGGGACCAAGAAAGCTAAGACTAAAGATCTAAAAAGGTGAGTACAAACAACATTCAAAAATGTACAAGGAGATGTCTTCTGTGCCCTCTGCACCGTGGGTGTCTTGTGCCTTATCCTGCCTTGGGGCTCCTCCTCTGTAGATTCCACCTGCACTGTGCTGTTGGGTGACATCATTCCTTGTCGGGTTGTCCCCTCCTTGTCTTCTTGCAAGCAAGTTTCGCCCAAGGAGGCTAGAAATCGGGTCGAGGAGTCGGGGTCGAGAAAGGAGTGCCGAGGACGGACTAGGGAGGTCGGGGCAGTCAACCCCTGGGGGATGTCGGTCTCCTGTCCTCATCCAAAAGAATTCACAGTCCAACTCCAGCTTGACTTCAACTCGGTGAGTGCTACCCCGGGGTGACACCCCTCACACCGGTACCACTGCCCGAAGGCCGATAGCGGTTGGCGAGGCCGGTTGGTCATAGCCCGGAGGCTAATGACTGCATCGGTTAAACTATTGCCTAGAGGCTGATGGCTATCAGCGAGCTCAGCAAGCCCACTGCCCGAAGGTTGACGGTGGTTGTCGAGCTCATCGGGACCACTGCCCGAAGGCTGATGGTGGTCGGCGAGGCCGGTCGGTCATAGCTCGGAGGTTGATGACTGTGTCGGTGAAGCCATTGCCCGGAAGTTGATGGAAATCAGTGAATTTGGCAAGCCCACTACCCGAAGACTGGCGATGGTTGTTGAGCTTGTTGGGACCATCGCCCAGAGGCTAATGGTGGTAGGCGAGGCCGAAGGAAGATCTCGAGAGGTTGGTCGTCGGGCAGCTGCCCGGCCTCGGGGCATGTGATGTGCGCGGGGGCCTATGATGACTTGAACAGTGCGCTGGTCACTTCCCCCCGAGGTCGTCGAGATCGGGGTTGCATAACGGCTGATCATACATCAAGTTCCCCACTTTTCCCCAAACGGCTCGCGGATCCAACGGTCGAGATTCGTCACTCGGGCGGAGTGGCGGGCACGGCGGCGATTTCATCAGGGCGCAAAATGCATACCGCACAAGCACCATTAACCGCACCGGGCAACCGACGGCACAGATCCCCCACTGGGACGACGTGGCGCCTCGGATGCCCCGGATACGCCATTAACGACATCGCACGCCTTTCGAAGATGGTGCTGCTAGGCCCACATTGCCCCTTTTAAGTCCCGTTGTCTCGCCTTCCTTCTTCCCCACACCTACTTTTTCGCTCAAAAATTCCCAAAACTTCCGCAATCAAGATCTCGCGCCTTCTCCCATGCTCCACACCGCTCCAGCACTCTAGGCCGCGTCATTGTCATTGTATCGTCTGCTACCGTAAGGGTCATCGACTCTTCTGGCTGAAGCCCATGGCGCCTAAGAGAGCATCCAAGAAGGTGGCAAAGTCCTCGTTGGCAAGGGGAGATCAGACCGAGCGTGGCTCAGCTTTCATTCCCTCGTGCGCCCAGGGAGAACTGATGGTGGTGCTGCAGCGAGCCGGCGTCGTCCCTCCTCGGGAGCTCGCGCTGTGGCGCCCGGCGCGAGAGGAGCAGTTCCCGACTCCCGATTCCAGTGAGTTGGTCGTTTTCGCCGCCTTTCTCCTTCATGGCTTTGGAGTACCGGCGCACCCCTTTGTTCGGGGCTTGCTCCACTTTTACGATGTTGCTCTCTGTAATCTCAATCCGGACTCCATCCTCCAAATCTCCATCTTCATCCATCTCTGCGAGGCCTATCTTGGGATAGACCCGCACTTCAACCTTTTCCGCTACTACTTCTGTCTCTGGCGCACAGTGGGTAGCGCAGTCGGGATTCAATTCTAGGAAAGGATGTTCCAGCGCTACATCCCCGTCGACCTAACATCCTCGAACAAAGGGTGGCGCGCCGAGTGGTTCTACATCGGGAATCATGAGCCCGCAATCTCCCCTGAGATCTATCGGGGGCCGGCCCCGACGAGCAACTAGACGGCCACCTGCCATCTCGCCGACCAAGATCAAGTTGATGAACTTCTCACCATGGTGGATCGTCTCAGGGATCAGGGGCTGACCGGCACCCAAGTGGTGCTCAACTTTGCCCTTCGGGGCGTTCAGCCCCGCAAGGAGAGGGTGAAGCCGGCGTACGAGTATTCGGGTGGCCAGGATCCGACTCGGGAGGCCACGGTCCCCCTCAAGCATGTGCATTAGAGGCTGGCTGTCTTCTTTTCGAGTTCGACAAATTTCAGCGGTGGGGGGCCGCTCAGCTACAGCCTCCACAATCCTCGGCCTGCGGTATGTTCAACCTTCACTTTCTTTGTTTATTCTGCTTGCTTATTCTTTTCGTTTGGTATCTCACCTGCCAAGTGTCGACGTTGATAGGGACGGAAAGCTTTCGTGTCGCTTGCGCCTGTTCCTGGAGTGGCAAAGGGCGAGATCCCGAGGATCTGCATACCTCGGCCGAGGCCGAAGGCGAACGGGAAGAAGGCTAATCTTCCTTGGGCAAAGGCAAAGGTGAAGAGGGCGACACCATGGAGATTCAAATCCAAGGTCCCACCTGCCTCGGGCACCAAAGTACTGATGATTGGGGCCGCCGAGGACCAGCTTTCCCCAGGGGTTGAGGAGACCATCACCGGCAACGTCACGGACGAGCGGGCCCAAGCAGCATGTCGGTGGTCGAGGAAGCCTCCAACAACGAGATGGGAGCATGGAGGAGCTCGACTGCTCTCTTCGCCACATCCACGACCTATTCCTTATGAGCGCCAGCTTCCCTCCTTTCCTCCCTTGGCTTCCTTTCTAATGCCTTGAATTCGCAGGGTACCATCCGCCAGGCGCGGTCTGCCGAGGTGGTCCAGGAGTTGGAGGCAAGGGCTGCCTAGGCATCTCGCCGTAAGACTACTGCCCTACCATTCCGCCTTCCTCGCAAAGTTGACGGCTGACCCTTTTTGTTGTGCAGAGGCCAACGAGGCCATGGCCTTCGCCAAGAGGCTCAAGGAGGTCGCCAAGGATGCCAACATGCTGGCCGGGAAGTTTCGGCTGCAACAGGATGGTGCCCAGGGGCTTCTCAAGCTCTCGAACACCGCGTGCAAGGAGGCCGAGGCGGGGGAGAGGCTGGCGAGGGCCGAGGCGGCCAAGGCCACTGCGGAGGAGAAACACGCAACGTCCGTGGTTGCCAAGACCGCTGCGGACGAGAAGCTCATCGCGTCCGAGGCGGTGAGGGCCGAGACGGAAGGGAATCTAGAGGCTGCCAAGTCGGCGAGGGACGCCGCCGAGAGTAAGTGTCGGTACCGACACCTTTCTTAGTCTATTTTTCTTTTTTTGTTGCTTGCCCTGACCGATCTCCCTCTTTGAGCAGGCCGCCTATCGGTCTTCCGCCTCCAGATCGGGGACCTCAAGGCCCGCTTGGAGGTGGTCGAGGCTCGGTCAGCCCGATGCTAGGATTGGGCTCGGGCACTCCTAGATGCGGCCGACCACGAGCTCCCACCATTCGAGGAGACCGAGGAAACATTCTTTGCGTGGCTGTGCAACGGGCCGAGGCGCCTCCAGGTCTTCATGCGCGACGCGGCAAAGCTCGCAGTGATGCACGCCCTTGGTGTCATGCACAAGCTCCATCCACGCATCAAGGTCGAGGCGATCGCCGAGGGTTGGCCCGTCGGCGTAGCGGAAGGAGACGTTGAAGGCATTTATGCTGAGGTCGAGCTGACGGCCAAGAAGATTGTCGTCGACATGGTCCTCTAGAAATGCCCCTTGTAAAAAATCCTAAGGTAGACGGAAAGAGTTAGTCGCAATGAAGAACAATTTTTGGCCATATTGGAGAACAATTTTTAAACTATGATGGAATTTTAATTTCTTTTATTCACATCATGCCCGACTACTGCACGTCGAATTGCGACCTTAGCCCACTATGGTAGGGAACATGCCCTGTCTAGACCCGAGGGGTTTCATATCATGCCTCAGCGTTGTAGTCTTTTACTTTGCGAATAGGTAGAGGATGAGGTCACTGGTGACTGAGCCCCCAAGTAATTCGGCACCGTATCTAGCTGTCTTGCGTCGGGTCCCAACCCTAGCCGGCCCCAAGAGGGGACATGCCCTCGCTTTGACCGGAGGGTATCAGGCCAAGCCACCATGTTTGGCTAGATGCGTTGTCCAGGTACCCAAGGGAGAAGCCGAGCCCACGAGTAGCTCAAGGGCGCTCAATAGGTTTCCTTCCGGGGAACCCCGACCATTGCGCGTCAGGGCCTCGTAGCTCAGGGCAGGCCATAAGCGTAGCGCAGAAGTTATTGAGCGAGCACTGGCTACTCGACAGTCAGGAGAAGCCGCCGAGCCCCCGGCTAGCTCAGGCGTACTCAATAGGCTTCCTTCCGGGGAACCCCGAGCGGGTCGGGGCCGCGTAGCTTAGGGTAGACCATAAGCGTGGCGTGGAAGTCTTTGAGCGCGCACGGGCTGCCCGATGGCTGGGCGATGAACGAATCGGAGTAGCGAGATAACTGGAGAGACATCAAAGCTGCTTTATTAAAAGAGTTGAGTGCAGACTACATAGTTGTTCGAGGGTAGAATTGGCGTGAGCACCCGATGTCTCGCGAAGAAGCTTGACCTGCGCGACCGCACGCTTCAGCATGCCAGTGGACTCCCGGGGGAGGGTGAGGCGGCTGAAGTCGTTGGCGCCGAAGATCGAGCCCCTACGAACGAACATTGTCCTGGCGGTCATCGTGAAGTCGGTGGAGAAGAAGACAACCATCAAATCGCTTGAAACGGCGAAGATGCGCCCCTACCTGGCACGCGAACTATCAAAAGATGGTCGACAGTCCTCCGAAGGGGTTACCCACGGAGGTGAAAGAGTGGTTGGGGCATCTCACCGATGGGTCAGATGGTCGACTCGAACACTAAGTGAGCCAAGGGACAAATATACTGGTTCAGCCCTCCCAAAAGATAATAGGCCTATGCTAGTGTTCTTTGTTAGCGTGGTGTATGATCAACGTTTACAAGATGAAACTAAGTGCGAACCGAGAAGTGGAGGCGGAGCCCCCTGCCCGTGCACCCTACCATCTCTTTTATAGTCCAAGGAGGCAGTTACAAAGGGGGACTTGGGGCTTAAGAAAGCTTGGTCTTAAAGTTAAAAGCAAGTACAGAGATATCCTGAAAAGTGTAACCGAATCGTCTTGGACTCTACTCGTCGTGGGCGTCTTGTGCGCTGCCTTTCCTCGGGATCCGTTGTCTGCCAGTGTCTTGTGCTCAATGTTGTCAGATGATGTTGTTCCCAGTCGGGTGGTCTCTTGTTTGTCTCGTCCGCGAGGCTTACCAAGGAAGCCTTGCTCTCGAGGATGGGGCGTCCCTTTTAGGGTCGGGACACAAAGTTGAGGTCGAGAGGAGTGGACTAGGGTCAGACCCGACGCAAGGGTCGGGATGCCCAACTTTGCATGGGGTCGGGCTGCCGATCTCGACTCGAGGTCCATTGGTCCGCTTCAGCCAGTCTTTTTTTCCTTCTGTGGGCTACCCCGGGATGATATCCCCCGCAGAAGGTTGTGTCTCCTCGAACTGCTCATCTCTTGCTGATGTTGTACTGATCTACTCATCCTGCTTTGTGTCCAGCGCGATAGCTCCACTACATGTGGCGTTGCTACCCCGTGCCTTGCCAGATTGACGGCGCTGCCGAGATCGTCACTAGATTTGCTCGTCCTCGACGCCTAAGAGGGATACACGACGATGGTGGAGGCCGATCTTATCGATCGAATCACACAGCCTCTCCCGAGCTCGATGATTGATTCGCATCGGCGTCGTCGAGCTTGTTGCTCTATTTTGGTCGCCTCACCGATTCATCACTCGATTTGGGCATCCACCGTAGAGCTTGTCACCTCCCGAGATATGAGAGCAGTGTCAGAGATGCGTCGCAGAGGGAGAAGGAGAAGGAGAGGCATCGCCGAAGAGCGAGAGAGGTCGTCGACACGGAGAGAGCAGAGGAGAAAGGTAGGGGAGAGAGAGAGTTGTAGGCGGATTTTATATTATTTTGTGGATTATAGGGTGTTTAGTGTAAATTTTGGACCTTCACATAAATTAAAAAATATGAGAACTGAAACAAAAAATACTAAAGGCTGAAATATAAAGTTAAAGCCACTTGCACTATGAATAATTCAAATTTTAGACCCATAGCTCTAAGCTATGTGACAATCTGATGCTCTTCGTATAACTGGATGAACTGCCCTCACCCGCGACCGTAGAACACAGTAAAGTCCGCAACGAAACGACACAAAAATAGGAATGGTCGATCGCTAGGGTTTTGTCAACTTGCTTCGAACTAAAAAGAACAAAAAAAAAAGGAAAAGTAACCTACGAAATCATCAATGTTTGAGAGCTGCAGCAGCTGCACGGGCTACACGAATCTCGAGGCACAAAACCCTCGAGCACCGCCCACCGCTATATCATAACGGACAGTGGCGGCGCAAGCCCAAACCCAACCCAAGCCCACCCGAGGCTCCCCTCTCCACTCCCCTTTCCTCCACCCGCGCCGCAGCCGCAGCCGCTATCCGCGAGGGCATTCCGCCGAGCACCTGGCGCGCATGGCGATGGCTTCGCACCACCTCGCCCAGCCGCCCACGCGCGCGGCTCTCTCCTCGCGCCCCACCTACCCGCTCTCCAGCCACTACCACTCCTCCCATCTCCAGCTCCCGCTCCTCAGCGGGGCGCGCCGCAGCAGGCTGTCCCCCGCGGTGGCGATGTCCCCGGTCGCCGCCCCAGCGATGGACGCCGTGGCCGACTGGGGGCTGACCACGCTGGAGGAGGTCGACCCGGAGGTGTACGACCTCGTCGAGCGCGAGAAGCGGCGGCAGCGCGCGGGCATCGAGCTCATCGCGTCGGAGAACTTCACCTCGCTCGCCGTCATGGAGGCGCTGGGCTCGCCGCTCACCAACAAGTACTCCGAGGGCATGCCGGGGGCCCGCTACTACGGCGGCAACGAGGTCATCGACGAGGTGGAGGAGCTCTGCCGCGCCCGCGCGCTCGCCGCGTTCCACCTCGACCCCGAGACCTGGGGCGTCAACGTGCAGCCCTACTCCGGCTCGCCGGCGAACTTCGCCGCCTACACCGGGCTGCTCCAACCCCATGAGCGGATCATGGGGCTCGATTTGCCGTCCGGCGGCCACCTCACGCACGGCTACTACACCGCCGGCGGCAAAAAGATCTCCGCCACGTCCATCTACTTCGAGAGCCTGCCGTACAAGGTGAGCTCCGAGACAGGATACGTCGATTATGATAAGCTGGAGGAGAAGGCCATGGATTTCCGGCCCAAGCTCATCATCTGCGGTGGGAGCGCGTACCCGCGGGATTGGGATTACGCCAGGTTCAGGGCCATCGCGGATAAGTGCGGCGCCATGTTGCTCTGCGACATGGCTCACATCAGTGGCCTAGTTGCCGCGCAGGTATGGAATTGTTTGTGTTCCTGTGCCATTATGTAATTGTGTTCTAGATTGCATTTGCCTAGTTGGTCGGGTTATTGACTTATTGGTATTAAATTTTAGTTCATCGTGATTACCTGGATAATTCTTGCTAGGTAGCATCGGCTCCTAATTGGCACATGCCACTATTGTAGATGGCTTTGTTCTGCGAGTTTAGTTGTTGGGTTTGTCAATGTTTTGAAATAGTCTCTGGTCAAACTTGTCTGACGTTAGGAGAACTAGGATTAGTACTGCGAAGTCCCAAAGTCAAATAAATTTGGCTAGAGGGAGTATCTGATTTCCTTGTTTTGTCCTACATAGTTGATGCAGCATTTGTACACGCGGACATGCCCTTCTTTTCTGTATCTAGGTCAGTATTGCATTTCAAGTCCCTCTGCTATTGCGAGGAAGAGATTGGTTGATGCCTGGGTATTAGTTAAGATATCACAAATAAGGGAAATGCTTAACTCAGATAGATATTTTAAAATTATCACCAGGAATGACAACATAGCTACATAGGGATTGTTTCCCTGTTACTAGTATGTACCCTCGTGGTACATTCTTTTGTCTGCGTTTGTGTATACCACTGTCTGAATGTGACACCTGACATGTCCTTGTTGCAACTAGCAATTGTTATCAACCCTACCTTTGGCAGTTTCCGATCTTCCCTATTTGTACAATTATCTAAATTAAGCTGTCATTAAGAATTTCCTGGGCTTCCAAGAATTGCTTTCACTAAACTGCCCATGATTTCTCGAAGTAATTGATGGAGTCATTGTATTAGCAGTGAATTTTCAACCTATTAACATACAAATGGAACAGGGAATCCATTCAATCTCAACATGAGATGTTATCATGCAATGATTCCTATGATACTCCTGTATTCATGCAGGGCCTTAATCGTTTGAAACATCTCTTTGCTATAATTATTACTGTTGACTTTTGTAGGAGGTTGCAAATCCTTTTCAATATTCTGATGTGGTTACCACCACAACCCACAAGAGTCTCCGAGGGCCAAGATCTGGTATGATCTTCTACAGGAAGGGCCTGAAGCCTCCCAAGAAAGGCCAGCCTGAGGGTGCTCTGTATGACTACGAGGACAGGATCAACTTTGCAGTGTTTCCGTCGCTCCAAGGGGCCCTCACAACCACCAAATTGCTGCACTGGCGGTTGGTTTGAAGCAGACTATGTCACCTGGATTCAAGTCTTATATTAAGCAGGTCAAGGCCAATGCTGTTGCCCTTGGTAACTATTTGATGAGTAAGGGCTACAAATTGGTTACTGATGGAACAGAGAACCATCTTGTTCTCTGGGATCTGCGCCCTCTTGGCTTGACTGGTATGCTGAGCATGTTTAATGGCGTCTTATGTTGTTTCCTCCGAGTCCATGTGAACTAACTCTAATGTTGGTCTACCATAGGTAACAAAGTTGAGAAGGTCTGTGATTTGTGCAGCATTACACTGAACAAAAATGCTGTCTTTGGGGATAGCAGTGCAATGTCACCTGGTGGTGTCCGCATTGGTCAGTATCTGCTCCTTGCTGAACATATTATATGGAAAATTGCAAAAACCACCCCAGAAGTAACTTGAAGTTTGATATTCCACCCCATAAGTCATTTTGTTGCAAATGCCCACCCCCTACTTGGTTTAGTTGCAAAAATCACCTCCAGCACTCACATGCTTAACTGAATCAATATCTTTTCATAGATTGCAAGCCGTCAATGTGGTCTTTACGTAAATTTAATACTTTTAGGAGTATGGTCTTAACACCTTTTTTTTAGAGTGAACAAATAGAATTGCTAATGCGAGCTTAAACATTGTTGTACTGAGTTTCGCTATATGCAGAAAAAAATTCAATGAAATATAAAGAATAAGTCTAATGAAAATACAAGGACAAGATTGACTCGACTAGCTTAACCTGTGGTGGCTCTACATCAGCAATAATGGGTTGATTCGGTTAAGCACGTGTGCACTGGGGTGGTCTTTACAACAAAACCGAGTAGGGGTGGGTATTTGCAATAAAATGACTTATGGGGTGAAATGTCAAACTTCAAGTGATTTTTGGGGTGATTTTTGCATTTTTCCCAAATTATATAATGTTCTGTTACTTCTTTTGCCCTCATGCTTTGGGGTGGTTAATGGTCACTGGCAAGGATCTGTCATTCAAAGCGGTACCTGAGAAAGTGGGCTGATGGCCTAACACATTAGGATTATCCCAGTACTTCCCAGTATGATGCTTGTTCATGGAAGAAAGACCTTGAGTCCAAATTGATATTTTTTGTTCCAAACATAATACTATTAGATTCTAAGTGCTATTTCTGTTAAATTAAATAAACCATTAGTGCTACACCTTGTACAAACTTAAGTTTATTGTCCACCGGACACATCAATATTATTATTCAAATTTACGAATCACTTGTGACTTGTAAAGTTAAATGTAAATTTCTGTAACCCAACAAACTCCTTGTAAATATTTCCTTTCTTTTATTATATACATATATACACACACACACACACACACATATATATATATATATATATATATGTATATGTATAGCACAGTAGAGACTCTCCTGCTGTTTCATGTCAAAAAAACATATTACAGCTAAAATTATAATTTCTAACCAGTACAAATTCAAAGGGGCTAAAGTGGTAATATTGAAAACTAACTCCCAAGGCTCATTTTTCTAGTCTTTGTATTGGAGCAACTGCTCTTCAGTAGTGTATACTACCAAAGAACATAATAAACCTGCAGATTGCGATCTTGCATTTGTACATTCCACACATAACCTAAAAGAGATATGTCAGTTTGTGACATATGCTTTTGTACATTCCACACAACATAAAAGAAATCTGTTAGTTTGTGTCATGCTTATCAAAGTTTATATGTCCTAGATTTTTTATGGCTTAAAGACATTTTTCTAAGTCGAAGCATATGTTCTGTACCCTAATGTCCTGAGAACTGGCTTGATTGGAAATGCTTCATTGAACTCTAAACATCTTACTTTACTTCTGTCCATGTTCCAGTAACTTGCCATGTTGTCCATTATTATTTATCTCCGAATGCTGGTTCCAGGTACACCTGCCATGACATCGAGGGGTTTGGTTGAGAAGGACTTTGTACAGATCGCCGAGTACCTTCACCAGGCAGTGACCATCTGCATGGATGTTCAGAAGGAGCGTGGCAAGCTTCTCAAGTACTTCAACGAGGGCCTGGAGAACAACAAGGACATTGAGGACCTCAGGGCGGAGGTGGAGAAGTTTGCCACTTCATTCGAGATGCCTGGCTTCAGGGTATCCGACATGAAGTACAAGGATTAGGCGGCACCGCGCGCATCGTTCTCTTTCTCTTGCCCTGAACGTTGGCGCCCTTGAATCCTGATTACTGTGGCGTGAATCGTGGTGTATGGATTTTGCTGAACTCTGGGTAGTCTCTAACTGCTTTTGTCTACCTGAGCTGGTTGTGCCATTCAGTCGCTAAATGCTGGAACTGTAACGATGTGGTATAACAACAACAATAATCATCGAGAGCATTCGTCAAAGTGATAAAATTTCCTCTCTTCTTTTTCCATTGAACAATCTGCGTGATCCCAGATTTACCACGGGACAATTTGCACAATCGTGGATTTGCCTTTGACGTGTGGATGAGGATGACCGTAAGCCTTACCCATATGTCAACGAATTGAGTGAAATTGCTAGGACAACTTTTTCTCTCTCTGCCAATATCCGAACAGTGTTTTACCGTATACAAAAAGAATGATGCAGATGTTTAATCACTCAGAATATAATGTTTCAACAAAAAAAAGGGTTTCAGGGGTTCTATTACTCAGTAAAAAATGTTTCATTGCTTGGTAAAAAATATTTCACACACATGCAAAATTAAGAAAAACTAATTGCAACATAGAGAGCCTATTGTGTGGAACATCAAAAAAAAATATTGCATATCTTATGCAACATTCTATTACTGTGACAGATCAAGTGGCAACAGAGACTGACATCAGCAGGACGGGCAGGACCGGCTACAGCACGGTTGGGCGTGGTAAATGGCAAGGCTGGAAAAGGTATAATACAAGAAGGATGGCAACAACTGGATCAACTACAGTAGCTGAACTACAGTAGCTGGCGACAATGCAGTATCCAAAAGGGAGAAGATGACAGCGACGCGGCCAGCATGGAAGAAGATGTCGAATATGCGCTACCCTGTCAGCAAGTGGACCCAGTAGAAAAGGCTGGCCCACCTTCAGAGAGTGAGAGAGGCTTATTGGTACAGTGCTATATAAGCCGATAGGAGAGAATAGATTCGGTAACGATGTAAAAACTAATTCAAATCAATCCCATTCTCTCCTACTTGTTCTTCCTCGGTTCTAAGCCTTCCTATGTCTCCTTCCTCCTTCCTGACGTGAACCGGTGGAGAGAAATCAGTGAGGTCGTTGGCGGAAGAACTCAAAATAGTGACATTTGGTATCAGAGCATATCACATCCTAGAGAAGCCACGATATACATCTCGTCTGCGGCAACAAGTGGAGGCTATGGAGAAATAGAATATCGATTTTGGCAAGGTTTTGTGGGAGATGCAGGAGTCCTTAGTGGCGCTGAATCTGAAGCAAGGAGAAACACAAGCGGCCGTGATGAAGCTGGATCAAGGGGTGACTAGTTGGAGGCCACAAGTGGAAGCCACGGTTCAGGAATTGCGTGAGGAAGTTTTGGATATGAGGCACCAGGTAGAACAAATCAACAAGGGAACTAGTTCACCGGCAGCGACTCCATCTTCTGCACGAATTCCTCCTATCGATAGCGAGAAGAAGGCACCATTATTGCCGACTCCACCAGCATCTCTGTTGGCTGCAGCAGGAAGTAGCGATAAATGGCCTCAAGGCCGTCGCGAGATAACTGATCACCGGGGAAGTGTTTCAAGGGTGGTCACAACCCTGATCCCAACTCCGGACCAGGGTGCGTATGAGTTTTCTTCTCCTCCTCTGAATCATTTTGATCATTCTGATTTGGGAAGCAGGGAGATGGGTGGGGAACAGTTTGGGCGTCAATACAACCATAGAGTTCCTAAACTAGATTTTCCAAAATTTGATGGAATCGATCCCTTAAGATTGGAAAATGAAATGTAAACACTATTTTGATGTGAATAATACTTTCCCGGGATTATGGGTTAGAATTGCCACCCTTTATTTTTCTGGAAGAGCAGCTTCTTGGTTGAGAGCTTCAAAGGCACATGTGCGATTTCCAATGTGGGAGAATTTTTGTGTAGCTGTTAGACAAATGGATAGCATTAGACAGTTGGATTTTGTGTGGGAGTATTATGAGAAATTTGATGAACTTATGCATCAACTTTTAGTGTATGATCCTATGCTAAATATGAGATATCTAACTCACCGTTTTACTGAGGGCTTGAAGCGAGAAATCAGAAATGCTATTTTGCTGCATCGACCCAAGGATCTGGAATCTGCTCTTGCAATTGCAACATTGCAGGAAGAAGTAATGGCTGAATCTAATACAAGGAGAATAGAGCCAGGAATTCACAATCGAGTTCGGACAACATTTAAGGGAGCAATGCCTCTACCGTTACCACCAAATCGGGGTTCAGGAACAGGTGTTGGGCAAAGGAATGAGGAACAAAAGGCTCCTGACAATGGGAAGGTTATCAGTAGTGCGGACAAACTGGCAGTGTTGAAAGCACAACGTCGAGCTCAAGGTTTATGTTACATTTGTGCAGAAAAATGGTCACCTACCCACAAGTGTGCAAACACAGTCCAGTTACATGCAGTGCAATAATTGCTCACTACTCTGAGTCAGATTGAGGAAGTAGAAGCAAGACTCTCTGAAATAGGAGAAGATTCAGATTCACATGGATTAATGACTATCTCAATGCAAGCTATGCAAGGTTCAGAAACAGGAGGTTGTATGAGGATGTTGGGTTTTATTCATGGCAAGGAAGTATTGATTCTAGTGGACTCTGGCAGCACAACTAGCTTTATAAGTTCACACATTGCTCAGACTATATGAGGGGTTATTTCTTTGAAACCCAGTGTCTAGGTTAAGGTGGCTAATGGTACAATTGTGAATTGTGATGCATATGTTCCTAATGGTGAATGGATGACTCAGGGATGGGTATTTTGCACTAATTTCAAGGTACTGAATTTGGGAAGTTATGACATGATTTTGGGAACGGATTGGTTAATAAGTCACAGTCCAATGACAGTCGAGGGAAATAGAAAACTTTAACCATTACTTGGAAAAAGCAGAGTGTGACTTTGTAGGGAATTTTGCCTGAGATGGAACAATGTGCTAGCATCGATTCAGGATAGTTCAAGGAGTTTATTGATAGACAGTCCATCTCTCATTTGGTGCAATTATGTATAGTGACTAAGGCAAATCCTGAAGAATCGATTCCAGTTGAAATACAACAAGTATTGTCTGAGTTTGCATCTATTTTTGAAGAACCATCAGGACTTCCCCATTCTAGGCCATTTGATCACACAATACCTTTGATTCCTGGAGTAGTACCAGTTAATGTGTGACCATATCGTTACACACCAGCTCAAAAAGATGAGATAGAGTCTCAAGTGCAAGAAATGTTGTCTAAGGGAATCATTCAACCCATCTCTAGCCCCTTCTCTTCACCAGTGCTTTTGGTCAAAAAGAAGGATGGAACATGGAGATTCTGCATTGTTTATAGACATTTGAATGCTATTACTATGAAGAACAAATACCCACTTCCTATTATAGAATAATTATTGGACGAGCTAGCTGGAGCACAATGGTTTACTAAGTTAGATTTGAGGATAGGATATCACCAAATTCGTATGCAAATAAAAGATGAACACAAAACATCCTTTAAGACACACCATGGGCATTTTGAATTCAGAGTGATGCCATTTGGACTCACAAGTGCTCCTGCAACATTTCAAGGCTGTATGAATAAAGTCTTGTCTGCTATGTTGAGGAAATTTGTGTTAGTGTTTGTGGATGACATACTGATTTATAGCAAATCACTTTCTGAACATGTGCAGCATTTGCAAGAGGTGTTCAGTATATTGGCAGAACATCAGCTTAAAAGTGAAAAATAGCAAGTGTTCATTTGCACAACAGCGTTTGGCCTATCTGGGTCATATCATTAGTCCAAATGGAGTTGCTACTGATGAGGAAAAGATTAAGGCAGTAAAAAATTGGCCTACTCTTCAATCAGTAAAGGAACTAAGGGGATTTCTTGGGTTGACTGGTTATTACAGGAAGTTTGTGCGTTATGGTATAATCAGTAAGCCCTTGACCAATTTGTTATGTAAAGGACAGGTTTATTTGTGGACACAACATACTGAGGAAGCATTCCAGGCTTTGAAGCAAGCTCTTAATACCGCTCCAGGTCTAGCTATGCCAGAATTTAATGAATCATTTGTGGTGGAGACTGATGCATCACAGAAAGGGATAGGAGTAGTGTTGATGCAGAAAAACCATCCAATTGCTTTTGTCAGTCATGCCTTAGGAAGTCGACATCAAGGGCTATCTACATATGAAAAGGAGAGTCTAGCAATACTTTTGGCTGTTGATCATTGGCGACCTTACCTACAACATTCAGAATTCTTTATCAGGACTGACCATAGGAGCCTATCTTTTTTGGATGATCAACGACTAACAACACCTTGGCAGCATAAGGCCTTGACCAAATTGATGGGATTGCGTTACAAGATTTTGTATAAAAAGGGTACTGACAATGGGGCAGAAGATGCTCTCTCACGAGTTCCTATAACAACTGGATTGGAAGTGGCAGCCATGACAGTCGGGATACCAGATTGGATACAGGGGATACAAAGTGGCTATACTTTGGATCCAGATGCATGTAAAAAGATTCAAGCTCTGTGTGTAAGTCCTTCATCAGTGTCTGGTTTTGTTCTAAAGGAGGGTGTCTTGTATTTTAAGAACAAATTATGGATTGGCTGCAATGCAATTCTTCAGAACAAGATAATGGGTAATCTTCATACAACACCTATAGGGGGCACTCTGGTATCACTGCAACATACCAGCGAATCAAGCAATTATTTGCATGGCCAAACCTACGATCTACAGTGGTAAAGTTTGTCACAGCATGTGTTACATGCCAACAAGCCAAACCAGAGCATGTTAAATACCCAGGATTGCTGCAAGCACTTCCAATTCCTGAACAAGCTTGGCAGGTGGTCTCCTTGGATTTCATTGAGGGTTTGCCCTACTCGGCCACTTTCAATTGTATACTAGTGGTGGTGGATAAATTCTCCAAGTACAGTCATTTTATTCCTCTAGCTCATCCATTTACTGCCCTGGATGTGGCTGAGTTATATATGCAGCAAATGCACAAGCTTCATGGAATGCCACATGCTCTCATTTCAGATCGGGACACAATTTTCACAAGCACTCTGTGGACTCAATTATTCAAATTAGCAGGCACACAGTTGCGCATGAGTTCATCATATCATCCGCGGACTGATGGACAGACGAAACACGTCAATCAATGCTTGGAGACTTATCTTTGGTGTTTTGTGCATGCTTGTCCATCGCAATGGAGCCGCTGGTTGGCCTTGGCAGAGTATTGGTACAACACCTCATTCCATTTGGTGTTGGGAACTACTCCATTTGAAGTTTTGTATGGGCATAAGCCTCGCTACTTTGGGTTGTCAGTTCAACATCTCTGCACATCACCTGAACTGAACAACTGGTTGCAGGAGAGGGAGAAAATGCAAGCTCTTGTCCGTGATCACTTGCAACGTGCACAACTTAGAATGAAATTTAAGGATGATCACCATCGCTCTGAACGATCATTTGCAGTGGGAGATTGGGTCTATTTTAAGTTACCGCCATTTGTGCAGCAATCTCTTGTGCCAGAGCTAATCGTAAGTTGGCTTTTCAATTTTATGGCCTGTTTCAAGTGCTGGCTCGTGTGGGTGCTGTGGCTTATAAGTTGGCATTACCAGCAACAAGTATGATTCATCCAGTTATTCACATATCTCAGCTGAAAAAGGCATTGGCACCAACAGAGCAGGTGCATGCACCGCTGCCAGATTTGCAGCATTCTTCTACTCAATCACCATACCCAGTACGAGTGTTGGACCGTCGCTTTGTGCGGAAGGGCTCAAAAATGGTGGAACAATTTCAGATTAATTGGTCAGGTGACTCTGCTGTGGTAACTTGGGAGAATGGATACGATATTCGCCGCCGTTTTCCTCAGGCTAAAGTTTGGGGACAAGCTTTGTCTCAAGACTGGGGGAATGTCACGGTGACAGATCAAGTGGCAGCAGAGACTGACTCAGCAGGACGGGCTATAGCAAGGTTGGGCGTGGTAAATGGCAAGGCTGGAGAAGGTACAATACAAGATAGGATGGCAACAATTGGATCAACTACAGTAGCTGGCGACAATGCAGTATCCGAAAGGGAGAAGATGACAGCGACGCGGCCAGCATGGAAGAAGATGTCGAATGTGCCCTACCTTGTCAGCAAGTGGACCCAGTAGAAAAGGTTGGCCCACTTTCAGAGAGTGAGAGAGGCTTATTGGTACAGTGCTATATAAGCCGGTAGGAGAGAATAGATTTGGCAATGATGTAAAAACCAATTCAAATCAATCCCATTCTCTCCTAAAACTTCCCATGTCTCCTTCCTCCTTCCTGACGTGAACTGGTGGAGAGAAATCTGTGAGGTCGTTGGCGGAAGAACTCAGAATCGTGACACATTTGACCAAAAGATAATGAAACACTCAAATAAACAAAGTGCAACAAACATACATACTGGACTGCAACAACCCAGAAGCTTGAGTATTGAACACGTAGCAACGACACATGCTCGGGAGGAGATGATGGCGAAGCTGTCAAGAGGACATGGTGGCCAAGCTTGACGAGCTCCACGGTGGATGGGGATGATGCTAAAGAATAGGTCTCGCATCATGGCCGCCGAAGCCATGGCGGCACGGGCGAACCGGAGCATGCTCGCAATGGAGTAACCGGCAGCAAGGTCATAGATGATGCCTCCTCCCATAGCCTCGACACTCATCAGGGAGACGCCGTCGCTGGTGAGGTCATCATCGTCGTACCTCCTTCCATAGCCTTGACACTTGTCGTGGGGGACGTCGCCGCTAGCGAGGTCGTCGTACCTACTCTATAGCCTTGAAGCTCGTCGTGGGGGATGTCGTTGTACCTACTCCACAGCCTCCAACGAGGTCATCGTTGTCGTACCTCCTTCCATAGCCTCGACGCTCGTCATGGAGGACGCTGTTGCCAGCATGGTCGTCGTACATCCTTCGTAGCCTCGAAGCTCATTGTGGGGGATGCCGCCGTCGGTGAGGTCATTGTCGTACCTCCTCCGCAGCCTCCGACGAGGTCGTGTAGAGAGAGAAAAGGTAGAAAGTTAGGAGAGAGAAATAGTTGGGAGGTTGAAAGGATACGGCTAACATGTGGTGGGGGTATAGATGGCCAGATGGGCTGTGCCATCGTGGGCCGGCCCGAGCACGGTAGCACTGTTCATTGGCCCAGCACGGCATGACACGTGAGGAGGTGGGCCATGCCTACATGACCCAGTGAGGCGTGTCGTGCCTAGGCCATCGTCCAAGCTCGTGGGCCGGCACGACATGGCACGACACGGTTACTGCACCGTGCCGGCCCGGGTATGGCACGGCCCACAGGCCGGCATGGCACGTGCACGGGGGATGGCCAATAATGCAATAAAATTTTTTAATTTTAGACAATTTATATTTTTAACATGAGGGATAGTTCATTTTTTGAATTTTTGGACAAGGAATAGGTTTTTTTTGAATTTTTGGAAGAGGAACAGTTTTATTTTCAATTTTTATTTTTTTGGACGAGTAATAGTACTTCATGCGGGTTTTTTTTCTCATTTTTCAGGCCAGCCTTGGCCCGTGGGCTTGTTTCGGCCTGTGGGCCTTAATCGTGCCCGTGCCGGCACGACACGACCCAGCCACCCGTGGGCCATGCTTGGGCCGAGGGTGAGGCATGTGGACCGACACGGCACGACCCGCTACAGGAGCCGTGCCTAACGGGCCATGTCTCAGCTAGGCCCGGGCCGTGCCATGCCGTGCGGCCCATCTGGCCATCTATAGGTGGGGGTTGAAAGAAAAAGGAGTGAAGTTTATAGCTGGCCAAATGGGCCGCCCGGCACGGCACGGCCCGTTAGGCACGACTCCTGTAGTGGGCCGTGCCGTGTCGGCCCACGTGCCACCCCCTGGCCCAAGCACGGCCCAAGAGGAGACCAGGTCGTGCCGTGCCGCACGAAGGGTTACGCGGAAGCTACGCTAGCCGAAAACAAAAATTTTTCTACCGCGCAAACCAGGAACACTTGCAAGTAAGGGCCGATAGATCGTTACCAATTGGAGTATGCAGCGGAAATAGCCAATCAGGGCTATCCGATCTGGAACTGTGTAGCCGATTCCCGCAAGCCGACAGCCGATTCGCCAATCAGCCGATTAACAGCGCGTAACGTAGCAGCGTCTCTACCGGTATCCACACGTCCGGGGACAAAACGCCGTACACCCGTGTGCTAGCACGCGATGCAAGGCTAGGGTTTGGCTCGAAAGTGGGGAGGGTTTCCGTGGAGATTGATTTCGGCGACTTTTGTTGCAGATTCGGTTCAACGCGATCCAGAAACTCTCCACCCCTCGCCCCTTTATATAGAGTTGGCCGACTGGGACTAGTGGCCAATCAGGACTCTATTTTGAATCGGATCTCATCCGTATCTCATAGAGTTGTCCGCCCACATGTCATAAGCCCATAGGACTCTATCCGATCGGATCCCTATCCGATCGAGCCGTATCCGAGTCCAACTCGAATATCTATTCTATCCCCTTAAGCGTGAGACCCTGTAGGTTCAGGTATACTCGGTTTCGGCTATAGTCTAACTTAGCCGATCGTCGGCTCGAGTCCAACTCAGCCGACCTGTCAATAGCGGCGCCTAGCAGCACATATTGACACCATAGTATACAAGAATATAATATCGGCTCTGAACCTCTAATGTGTACACAAATCCCTTTGCCTCACGATACCAATTAAGCTATAGGCAAGATGTGTGCCATCCCTTCAATAGCTTAACCATTCACTCGAACCGTATTGGATTATCTGTCTGTTGATTGACTCCTCAATCAACTTAGCATGGCCATGCATTTCCATAATCCATTACCTCGAGGGGCCCAGAGATATCTCTCCAAAGGAGGGGCAAATTCCATCTTGATCACTCACATCCCACTCCATGTTTCATAGCAAACCCGAAAACTACCTTTATAACTACCCGATTACGGAATAGCGTTTGGTAGTCCCAAAGTAGGCTACTACACATGTTGGAATCCATGGTGATCTCAGGTCTAAGGACTTTGTACCAACACTACCGAGACCAACTAATGGCACATTAATTCCTGTAGTGTCTCATGGTGGGTCTATCCAACAATGTGTTCTCTAACACATATGTCCATGTTTATTGATTTGGTATCTCCATACCCATGATCTATGAGACATGATCATCAATCAATAGACATGCCGATCTTAGAATCATATTAGTTCCAATAATATGATATATGATCAGGGATCATTTAGAAATAGATTCATACATATTGAGTCTCATAAATAAGTCACGTACTTATTGATCAATACAAGATGTCTATTTCATGGAACTGAATAACACTTTATTCATAAATACATAAACATTGACGTGATATCCAACATCTCCATGTTGCCTCTAGGGCATATCACTAACAGGGCCCGTCAATGGCCCATGGGCTGAGGTTGGCCCATTGATCCGCATCCACATCTCATCTCGTCCTCCCGGCTCCCGTAGACGCCGCCTAGCTTGCGAACGCCGAACCTTAGTTTTCCCCCTTCGTCGGCCGCTCGCCTGCGACCTCGCCACTCGTGCCGACGATGCTCGACCTCGCTGCCTCCGCCCACCGCCCTCTGCGTCTCGCGTCGCCTCCGTCCTCCGTGACTCCATCCCTCCGTGCTGCTGTTGTCGCAGACGCTGAGACACAGACCTCCCCATGCCGCCTCTGCCCCGCCCTTCGCACTGGCGTCGCCTCTGTCCTCCGTCCCTCCGTGCCGCCGTTGTCGCCGAGACGCCGACCTCCTCTGGACCTCCGCTCCCCGCCGTCATCGCGACGTTGCCGACCTCCTCAACAGGCTCAACTTCTCCAGTGCACCCCCTCTCCCCGTCGCCCCCCTCCGCTGCCCTAAACCCTAACCATAGGCGCTGTACCGTGCCAGCCCGTCGGCCATGCCGTGCCCGGGCTAGCATGGTCAGTAACCGTGCCATGCCGTGCCAGCCCACGGGCTCGGCCGACGGCCCAGGCAAGGCACGCCCAACGGGCTATGCCGGCATGGCCCACCGTCTACCGTGCCGTGCCGGTGAACAGTGCCATCATGCCTAGGCCGGCACGACGCAGTCCGGCCCATCTAGCCATTTATAGTGAATTTGATGGAATGGTGGGCCGATTTTTTTTCCAAACGCAAGGCCAGACGTCTGGTTTAAAGCATTTTCGAATTTGTCAAGGATCCAACCGATTGCTTAATTGTGACCATCCTTCCTATGGATGGATATTCTGGGAAATATGACTTCATTTCTTCTTTTTTTGGTTTACATCTATTTGAAGGATAAAATTTTCTCATTTACTTTCTGTCTAGGTGCTTCGGATTCTCAGTAGTTAATTGAGCTTTTATTGTGTGATGAGCTCTCCCTGGTTTTGCTAATTTGCTGTTTTCATGTGATTGCATCGATGTAAACATACTCATGGTTTGCTAAGGTTTCATTGTAGCTTTGGCAATAAGTTTTCAATGTAGGTTTTTGTGACTTGTGTTAACAGTAGAATAAAAAATA
This sequence comes from Oryza australiensis, assembly GCA_019925245.2. Taxonomy (NCBI): domain Eukaryota; kingdom Viridiplantae; phylum Streptophyta; class Magnoliopsida; order Poales; family Poaceae; genus Oryza; species Oryza australiensis. Next base: position 187,660 of record JAIFGZ020000731.1, read on the forward strand.
TCTTACATAAGTACTTCATGTTTTTTTAATACATCCACTAGTCAAAAAATTACGTTGGAATAACTAAACTTATTTCCGGAGTCAAAAAATTTGACTGAATGTCATCCAAAAATATTGCGGACCAAGGTATCCTAGTTTAGGACTTTGGGTGGTTTAAGCCTAAGTAACAGTTGGAACTCATTCAAAAATTATTGGAACCAGTGCCTAGTAGAAATACATGTTATCGGTCCGACGTCACCTACATCTTCCTCTCCTCTTCATATGATAATACCTGAGCTCCATTTAATAAGCTCACGATTTTGATTGGCCCGATCTTTCGATGAGTTGATGATAACTATAATTTGAAAGAAACATTGACTACGAGACATTGTTGTGTTGCGCCTTAGCAATCGATACACCTCTTCGTGGGTTGTTGATCTTGCCGATGTAGATCAACCTTATTACTGTGGGCAAATTGAAGAAACAAGCAAGAACCAGATAAAAGAAATCTAAATTGCAAATAGAAATTGAATACAAATGATAAGTTGGGGTTTCGGAGACAAGTAATTAGGTGGTCTAGCCGACACACGTAACTACAAGGTAAAGTAGCAATTGCTAAAACTTTTATCTAACAAAACCCAAAAATCCTAAAGAGGTACGTAGCTATTTAAGAACGTGGAAGGACGATCAAAGGGTTCCTAGGGTCGTGCTCCACCAGGTTGGGACGCATCCCTCATACACCCTACATGGGCCAAGGTCCCAAACAAAATTACAAGACCAAATGTCCATGATAGGTTGCGTAACACCTTATTTCTTTAATTGCAGATGACTGAGATATAATATGGTGATAAGGCTGGATCTGTTAAAAAGAGGACTCAAAGAATTTTCCATCAAGTACTCATGGACCCAAAACGGAGCTCGTATGCATATTTGGCGGTCGTTTGAAGTTGACATTGTAGCAGGTCGCCGAATTGGATTTTGGAAGTTGGACAACTTGATCTTGATGTCTCCCAGTTGAGCTATGATGTGAGCAACGGTTGTATCAATAGTAGCGATGGTCACATCATCCTCTCCTTCTTCATGAAAAACCATCCTCGGTTTGTCCATATGGTGCTCATCACGTAGTGCATGGTCTTGTCGATAGAAGTGTCTACATGAAAACAAACGCTACAAAATTTTGTCATGTAATATCATTAGTTCTTTAGCAAATAATATTAATTTCCTATGAAACAAATGTACCTGATAATGGGGATGCACAAATGTATGTTAAAACTAAATTGAAATGATTCTCTCGCATCTTATCTTGCTCCCCTTCTTCAGAAGCAATATACTTATGCGATGCTACAAGCTTGTTGTATACCGATATCATCGAGTGATCTGATCGCTGCTCTCTATTTAAAACAAACTGTTTCTTGGAATCAAAAACAGAGAAACTTGAGGTAGTATGATTAGCAATAATATAACTCTCTAGCTTGCTAACTTCTTCCATGACTATATGTTCCAAAACTGAACATATGTAAACTCTATGCACAGAATATGTTCCTCTATCTTTGTTTTCACCAAATATATGAAAAATAACATTAATTAGACATGACAAATCAAACATAGCAAATAATTTCTCCTTCAAATTATTGAGCTGACAAGTGTTATTAAACAGAACATAGCTCAAAATATTTAAATAAGATATCAATTCACGTTCCTCAACTTAATTAATAATATGAATAATATGCTTAAAATCAATACATAAATAACAAACACTAGAAATAACATGTTCATTCACTAGTTGTGGCATTGATATAAGTGAAGCATTATCACACAACTCTTCCTTATCACAAAGAATAGCAAATAAATCAATTTGTGACAAAGGAATTTTAGTAATTGGTTCCAATAATAGTTGCTCTACTTTAGCATGAAAAATGGACAAATTTAATTCATTAACAACACATTTACCTTGATTAATTTCAATACCATTTAGTATATCTTTGATGCTCTCTTCAGACAATAGAGGTGCATCGAATTTCAGCTCAAGCGATGAGACATGTGGCTCCATCATGTTTCTCTCCTGCTTTTGGCAATTGTTTACTTCCTGCAAATTATTAGTAATAGAAGATAGGGGCACAACTTGTTGCTTCTGCACATCCTCAATTTGTCTTCCCGTATTGCAAGCAAGTTGCAACAAATGATAACAAGAGCTATAACTTTAACAAGTAAGCATGTTCTGAATTTCTTTATTAAGCCCATGTAAAAAAACTCAATTCTGTAACTTCTTCGTATTCGTCAAAACTACAACCTAACAAACAGGCATGCAAATCATGATAGTATGAAGTAACAGTTCTGTTATCTTGTTTTAAACATTGTAATTTGTTGAGCAAAACATCAGCATAATACATGGGAACATAAACATATCCCAAATATCATTTTAGGTCTTTCCAAGATTGAGGTATTTTGTTACGCCTACAAAGATATTTCCAATCATAAGAAACATTTTAATTAGAACAATAGAGCCACACATAACCATATGTTTCTCAGACAAGCCATGCTTTTAAATTCTCTATCAACCGCTAACTCCCATTTAATGTAAGCATGAGGATCATAACTTCCTTCAAAATAAGGTAGTGCAGATTAGATCATAGCTAGAACAACATCACTTACCTCATATATGTCATGTTGAGCACCCCACATGTCTCGACGAAGATGTCGATGTTGAGCTTGGTTGTCTCGTATTCCCTTGTTTAATCCTGTCATAGTTAGTAAAAAACAAGAAACGCACACAAGAATATGCATGCTCCTATCAACTACTAGGTAGTGGTAGCTCAAATATCACACACACTCAAGCATTTAACCGAGCTCTTACAATTTCTTATCAATATAAGCAGAATAGTGACCACACCGACTCAACTTAGATCCAGTGGAGGTTGGATGTATCGATGCCTTGGCAAATACCTACTATACGGCTGCAATCAAATCTGTGGAGCTCTGGGTAGGCTTAAATATACAACAAAGGAATAGCAAATGCTCAAATGAGATAATGCAAAGTTGAATAATCGCTCAAAGTCAAATACCGTGCTATTCCTAGGCTAGAACGTACTAGAGACGCGAGCCTAGACACAAACGATACAACAAGATAACAATAAAAATAACTCAAGCACACTCTAATATATGAAAACAAACTCAAAGATAACAACTGATTTTCTCTTTCCTTTCTTTCTTTTTTACGACTTTTTAAGCACCTTTCTTCTTTTTCTTTTTTTTTTTCAAAAACCAACTTAAGGATGTCAATGTAAAATTACAAGACTTAAACTTAATATGAAAATTATAGGGACTCAAATGCAAAAGTTCAAATCCTAAAAATTAAAACTATACAAAAATAAAATGCTGAAGTTATGCCGGTTTCATTTTTTGCAAACAGATCCTGAGTCAATGAAACTTTTTTCATCAAGGTGTAACTCATGGTATGGTAGAGGAGGATACAACCGTAGGTGGGGAGGTGGAGTGATACGGTCAGACCCACCTAGGAGTTCGGGTTTGGTGCACGAGATACAAGGGAAACTGATTTTCAGCCGATCCAATCTACTTGATTGGCTACTTCCAAAAACTGATCTAGTAACTCTTTCTTCCACTTCTCATGCAGCATAGAAACACGGCAAAAACAGAAGCACGACTAAGTCTAGGCATACCCTGGATTAACTCCAAAACCATCCGACAGAAATTTCTGAAAACTACAAAAATAGAACCCTGGCAGCGAGGCGATTCAATTTTTGTAGGTCCTGATGACAACAAAAATACGATGGCGGTGATAACGATGGTACTGATGTGACAAGAACTCGAAACTCTAAACAAACTAGATGCCAAGACCAGCAACATGACACGGGATGCAACGCAAAACTCAACAAAGTAAAAACTAAAAACAACAATGCAATGGCACAAATATGGCTAGGTAAAGGATGCAATTCTCTTTTTAATGGTTATTTTCTTGTTATTGGTAGATAAAAACTCACCGAGCAACAAAAGCTCTAATACAAGTTGATAATACCTTAGCTGCACTTGATAAGCTCACAGCTTTGATTGGCCCAATCTTTCAGTGAGTTGATGATAACTATGATTTGAAAGAAACGTTGACACCTGACTACAACCGTACGAGACGTTGTTGTGTTGTGCCTTAGCGATCTATACACCTTTCTGTGGGTTGTTGATCTTGTCATGCAGATCAATCTTATTACTGCAAGCAACTTGAAGAATAAGTAAGAACACGATAAAAGCAATCTAAATATCAAATAAGAACACGATAAAAGCAATCTGAATAGCAAATAAAAATTGAGTACAAATGATAAGTTAGGGTTCCGAAGACGAGTAATTAGGTGGTTTACCTGACACACGTAACTATAAGGTAAATAGCAATGGCTAAAAGTTTTATCTAACAAAACCCAAGAAACCTTGAAGGGGTATGTAGCTATTTAAGGAGGTAGGAGGACGACCAAGGGATTCCTAGGCTCATGCTCTACTAGGTTGGAACACACCCCACATGGGCCCCGAGCCCAAAGACCCATGACAGGTGGTGCAACAACTTGTTTCTTTAATTACGGATGACTGAGATGGAATTTGGCAATAAGATTAGATCCGTTGGAAAGAGAACTCCAAGAGCTTCCGTCAAGTACTCATGGATCCAAAATGAAGGTGTATCTACATTTGGTGGTTGTTTGAAGTTTATATTGTAGCAAGTCGCTAATTGGATTCTAGAACTTGAACAACTTGATCTTGATGTGAGCAATGATTATATCTATAGCAGCCATGATCATATCACCATGAGGTGCCACTACCCGATCTCATCTGTGTCACCACCTCCACCTTACCGCTAGTTTACAAATGGGAAGAGGCTCGGGCTAGCGATGGTCCCTGGTCACGAAAGAGGTAGCGACAACCTACATCCAAGTGACTGATTCGTTGGTGTGGAAGCCACACAGTGAGGGGCTCCAACGGCTCATTGAACCAAAGTAGAAAAAACCAAACCGGACCACCTTCTCGCGCTAGTTGACAAATGGGAAAAGGCTCGGGCTAGCGATGGTCCCTGATCACAAAAGAGGCAGCGATGACCTACATCTAAGTGACGGTGATTTGTTGGTGTGGAAGCCACGCAGCGAGGGGCTTCAGCGTATCATTAAACCATAGTATAAAAAACCAAACCGGACCGAGCAAAAAAACGGGAACGAGAGCTAAGCACGGTTCAATTTCCTCCAAAAACAAGTATTTAGACTGTTCTAGACCAGCTGATCCGGCAGGTTTTCAGGCGAACCGGTCAACCTTCCGAATGGGTCATAAATGGGCTGCTCGAAGGACCATTTGTACAATGCTTGCTGCGGCTTTTTTTTTAGGCAAAATCGGCTAGGAAAGGTGTCATTCGATCATGGCCAGCGAGTTGAGAACACCATGCCCTAACCATCAGGCTATTCCACGGCTTGTTAATAAGAAGAGAATAGCAACATATATGTATATACGTGAACCGCGGTTCGACCCCCTGGCCCACCGGTCATTCCGGTAGACCGATCCAGCTTTTTAATACATCAAACCAGACGGCGCATAGTAAAAAAACCAGATCGGGCTGGCAGTTGAACTAAACAAATGAAACCGACACCCTTCGTCGCTCGATTTGCTATGAAGACCGATCACTGAGAACGGCTCAATTGTCTCGGTTGGTAACTCTCAGTATTTTTGGTTGTCAAACTAGGACTACGAATCCAAAACTACAGATCGTCATCTTTAGTACCGGTTAAAATAACCTGGACTAGAGATGCATCTTTAGTCTCGGTTGGAGCCACCAACCGGGACTAAAGATTTTTTTTATTTTTTTTATTTGCTCCTTTCTCCAGCAGTGCTGCTGCCTATATATTATACATATATTATATTACACATATACATATTTTACACACATATACATATAAATGAACTTAAAAAAGAAATATATACATATATTACCAAAATATGTACACATATGTACAATATCCACATTTATTTCGTATATATATTTCATATGTTAAAAAAATTATCTATTTTGTGGATCCGGTGGTTAAGTTACTTAAATGAAAGTAGAACTCCCCACGGGATCAATGATCTCGCTCGTTTACAAATCCCATCAATTCTTGTTGAACAGCTTGTATAAAAGTCTCGTGGGGGAGGTTGTCTCTTACTCGCATAAGCTGTCATTAATTCGAATAAACGAGAAAGAAATATATGAAGTGAATAAGAAATCGAGACGTAATGTATAAATGGCTGTTATACATACATATATATCGTTGATAGTTGTGACATCGGTCACAAAGCGGTGAATATAGTCGCAGACATAGTATCCGCATAAATTGTTGCCCTGCGACTGTTTGCACACTAAAGGAGAAACGACGACAAATTTAATATACATTTCATATTTTAGAACAAAGTAATGGTTCAAAACAACTTTGGAGCATGTTACTCACTGGAAAGTTCATCCTCACGGAGAGTTTATCTTTCCAATTTCCGCGAACATTCGCCCGAAGCCGTTCCCATGCCCTACGTGCAGTTGAAAGTTAGCTAGTAATTATCCGAGAATCGCATATATGCAATAGCAAGTAAGATATATGACATTACCTGTTAAACAGTTCAAATATCTTTGAGTACGTGGACTCTGGTTTATCCATTGAGTTAAAGACATGGATCCGCGAGTGATCCATGTTAATTACTAACAGAACCCAGTGGAATCTGCAAATTGGTTTAGATGACACATATGAAAATTTATGTATGCACATGGGATTGAAATCGGTACGGAAGGAAGAAAAAACTTACACAGTGTTGTAGGGTATAAGGATAAACGACCGGAAGTGGTTCTGCACCAGCGCATTGTATATGTTGTCCACTGTTGGAGCAGGAAATTGATCAACCAATACGCCGTTGATTTTGCGTGGATCCATGAATCTATGTTTGGTATAGTTGTGCTTGTTGTAGTATTGGATCACCATTCTACAACGGTTAAAAAGAATTTTAGTCAGCTAAATACAAAGAGGTAAGAAACGAAATAACAGAATGATACTTACAGAACCCGTGTGACTAGAAGTGAGACGTCGAGGGCATCAAGCTGGTACAGGTCGAATATGTCTTTGAATCAGATATAGAAGTCGTCACCTCCATCGAAGAAATAGAGCAGTGAATATCTGCCTGTTTGAAGCATCTAGGCCCTGTTATTTGTTTTGGTTATTAATGACGAGTGCTAATTGTGGACTAACGATGCTTTTGAGATTCATATATTTGAGTCAGGTTCACATGATAAAAAGTGCATAGATAATTACTGAGGATTATTTGAGATGGCACAATGCAAGAAGATTGAAGACGGTAAAATTTACAGTTTATTCTTATTGATCGAGGAGTTTGGGCGATCAAATTTCATAGATTATTATTATAGCTTTGCCGTACTATCAAGAGGGGTAATGGCCTAAGCAAAGAGATGATAAAAATGTCACATTAGGTCATTTGCATTCCAACTTTAATTTTTTCACCTTCTAACCAAGGCCGGTCTCACCGTGGATGTTGATCCGGTCTGATCGGGACTTGAGTGCGGTCTGACCGCAAGACCTCTGGCGGTCTGACCGGCCCTTTGTGGCGGTCCGACCGGACTTACACCTTCGGTCTGACCGGCCTCCTTGATCCCCTCCGGCCTGGTGATCCAGAGCCGCCAGAGCCGCAGTCGGTCAGACCGAGCCAAGGGTGGTCTGACCGGCCATTTGGCCTCCTGACCGGACCCCCTGTTGTCAGAGCAATGATTGCACTGCAACGGCTAGTTTTCTAGCCGTTGCAACTAAGGCCGGTCTGACCGGCCACCCTTCGCCGGTCTGACCGGCAGGCAGCAGGGTTGGAGGATTTCGACCCCAACGGCTATTTCACTTGGTGTGGGGTATAAATAACCCCCTTGTGGCTGCAAGGAACTTCTTCTTGGCACTCTCTTCAATTGCGTACACCCTTGCACTTCTCTCACACTCATTTGAGCTTTGTGTTCATCCACTTAGTGTGTTTGAGAACTGATTTAGCCAAGAGCCAAGTGCATTGCTTCATTGTAGAGCTAGTGTGGCACTTGATCATCTCCAAGCCGCGGGATTACTTGTTACTCTTGGAGGTTGTCGTCTCCTAGACGGCTTGTGGAGGAGTTGCCCGGTGACCTCTTCGAGAAGATTGTGAAGGAGGCCCGGTGCCGGATTGTGAGTTGTTTGGAGTTTACCACCTTCGAAGCGAAGGAAGAACTACCCCTAGTGATCGAGGCTTGGGTAGTCCTCTCCGTGGTCCGGCTCCCACCTTGCCCTCTCCTTGACGAAGGGGGTGTGCGGTGGCTTCGTGTTTGAGCGGTGGAATTGGGCTCGCCTCAACGGGGACTAGGAAACCAGTGAGTTTTCGAATCTCGGTGAAAAACTTCTTGTCTCTTGTCTTATTTACTTATTGCATTTACTTTTATGCAATTACATTTGTAGAGACATAATTGAGCCACTATCATCCTAGGATTGCAATACTTAACTTAGTTGCTTAGTTAGACTCATCTCCCACCAACCCTATCAACTTAGGTTAGTTTCAAATTAGTGTCACTTAGTTTTAAATCGCCTATTCACCTTCGCTCTAGTCGACATCTCGATCCTGCAAGTGGTATCAGAGCTTGGTCTCTTTTGATTGGGCTTCACCGCCTAGAGAGAAGATGTTGAACGATGTGAACCATGTAGAAAAGACTCCCATTTTTAATGGCACAAATTACTCCACTTGGAAAATCAAAATGTCTACTCACCTTAAAGCTATGAGCTTCCATATTTGGAGTATTGTGAATGTAGGTTTTGCTATCACCGGCTCGCCCATGACGGAGGTTGATCACCACAACCTTCAACTCAATGCTCAAGCCATGAATGCGTTGTTCAACTCCTTGAGCCAAGAAGAGTTTGATAGAGTGAGCAATCTTGAGACCGCCTATGAGATTTGGAATAAGTTGGCGGAGATTCATGAGGGCACAAGTGAATATAAGGATGTCATGCTTCATTTTCTCAAAATCAAATATGAGACATTCTCCATGTTGCCTTACGAGAGTGTGAATGACATGTATGAAAGGCTTAATGTCATTGTCAATGATCTCAAGGGGCTTGGGGCAACTTACACCGATCTTGAGGTTGCCCAAAGATGCTTAGGGCTCTATCGGAGAAGTACGAGACTCTTGTCACCATGCTTATCAACTCTGACATGTTAAGGATGACACCCGCAAGCCTCTTGGAGAAGATCAACACAAATGACATGTACAAGTTGAAGAAGAAGGAGATGGAGGAAGCCTCTCCATCCAAGAAGTGCATAGCTCTTCAAGCCGAAGTGGAAGACAAGGGCAAGAGCAAAGTTTATGAAGCAAATGATGACTTGGAGGAAGAAATTGTTCTTCTTTCTAGAAGATTCAATGATGTCTTGGGAAGAAGAATGGAAAGAGGAAGGGGCTCTAACTCAAATAGAAAAAGAAATAGGAGACCCAACAAGACTCTCTCCAACTTGAGATGCTTTAAGTGTGGTGAGAAGGGACACTTTGCTTCCAAGTGTCCTTCAAATGATGATGATGAAGACAAGTCATCCAAGAAGAAGAGTGGAGGTTACAAGCTCATGAAGAAGCTCAAAAAGGAAGGAAAGAAGATTGAGGCTTTCATTGGGCAATGGGACTCAAATGAAGAGAGCTCCACTTCTTCCGGGTCCGAAGGAGAAGAAGGTGATGATGATGCAAGCTCCAAGAAGAAAAAGATGGCCGTAGTTGCTATCAAGGAGGCTCCATCACTCCTCGCTCCACTTTGCCTCATGGCAAAGAGATCTTATAAGGTAACATCATTTAGTGATAGTGAAAGCAATGATGATTGTGATGATGTTTCCTATGATGAGCTTGTGAGTATGTTTGAGGAGCTTCATGCTTATAGTGAGAAGGAGATTGCCAAGTTTAAGGCCCTAAAGAAGAATCATGCTTCTTTAAAGGTCTTGTATGAGGAGCTAAAGACTTCTCATGAGGAACTCACCATTTCTCATGAGAAGCTGAAGGAAGCTCATGACACTCTTCTTTTCACTACTCAACATGGAGCTCTCATTGACGTTGGCATATCGTGTGATTTGCTTGATGATAGTGCTATTTGTCATACTACTCATGCTGCATCATCTAGCATCTCTACTTCTTGTGATGATCTCATGGATATACCTTGCTCTAGCTCTAGCTCTTGTGTCTCTATTTATGATGCTTCACTTGTTGTTGAGAACAATCAGCTTAAGGAGCAAGTCGCCAAGCTCAACAAGAGTTTGAAAAGATGTTTTAAGGGTAAGAGTACTATTGACAAAATATTGAGTGTGCAACGGTGCATCCTTAATAAGGAAGGACTTGGATTCACTCTAAAAAGGGGTAGAAAACCCTCTTACCGTGCCACTCGCTTTGTCAAGAGCAATGGTAAGTATTGCTCCAAGTGCCGTGAGGTTGCGCATTTGGCAAGTGATTGCCTTGGTAGTAAGCCATCTAAGACATGCATGTTTGATTCACATTATATGCTTAGGAAGGCTCATGATGGTCATATTGTTGCTAGATATGTGGGTTCCCCTATACTTGGTTGTAAAAAGAATGCCATTTGGGTGCCTAAAGCCTTGATCTCCAACCTCCAAGGACCCAAACGAGTTTGGGTACCTAAAAGAGCTCGATCTTCTTTTGTAGGTGAACTACCACACCGGTGGGAGCTATTGGATGCTAGATAGTGGGTGCACTAAACATATGACTGGTGATAGAGGAATGTTCACCACATTTGAAGTAGGAGGTAATCAATAAGAAAAGGTCACTTTTGGAGATAATAGCAAAGGAAAGGTAATTGGGTTAGGTAAAGTTGCTATCTCCAACGATTTATCAATCCAAAATATTTCTCTTGTTGAATCACTAAATTTCAATTTGCTTTCGGTTGCACAAATTTGTGATCTTGGCTTGTCATGTGCATTTTTCCCGCAAGAAGTTATTGTTTCTAGTCTACATGATAAGTCTTGTGTTTTCAAAGGTTTTAGATATGGAAATCTTTATTTGGTTGATTTCAACTCTAGTGAAGCAAATTTAAAAACTTGTTTAGTTGCAAAAACTTCTTTGGGTTGGCTTTGGCATAGGAAGCTAGCTCATGTTGGTATGCATCAATTAAGCAAACTTTCAAAATGTGATCTAGTTGTGGGCTTGAAAGATGTGAAGTTTGAGAAGGATAAACTTTGTAGTGCTTGTCAAGCCGACAAGCAAGTTGCATGCTCTCATCCTTCTAAGAGTATCATGTCCACATCTAGGTCATTGGAGCTCTTGCATATGGATTTGTTTGGCCCAACAACCTATAAGAGCATTGGAGGAAATAGTCATTTTCTTGTTATTGTTGATGACTATTCTCGCTACACTTGGGTGTTATTTTTGCATGATAAGTCTAATATTGCCGAGCTTTTCAAAAAGTTTGCAAAAAGGGCCCAAAATAAGTTTAATTGCACTCTTGTGAAAATTAGGAGTGACAATGGTTTCGAGTTCAAAAATACCAACATCGAAGACTTTTGTGATGATCTTGGTATTAAGCATGAACTTTCCGCTACCTACTCACCACAACAAAATGGTGTAGTAGAGAGGAAAAATCGTACATTGATTGAGATGGCAAGGACTATGCTCGATGAATATGGTGTTTCCGATTCCTTTTGGGCGGAAGCCATAAACACCGCTTGCCATGCAACCAATAGGCTTTATTTACATTGTCTCTTGAAAAAGACTTCCTATGAGCTAATTGTTGGGAGGAAGCCAAATGTTGCATATTTTTGAGTTTTTGGTTGCAAGTGCTATATTTACCGAAAGGGTGTTAGACTAACCAAATTTGAAAGTCGGTGTGATGAAGGATTTCTTCTAGGGTATGCCTCAAATAGCATGGCGTACCGGGTCTACAACAAGAGCAAAGGTATTGTGGAAGAAACGACCGATGTTCAATTTGATGAAACTAATGGCTCCCAAGAAGGGCACGAGAATTTGGATGATGTAGGTGATGAAGGTTTGATGAGAGCGATGAAGAACATGTCTATTGGAGACATCAAGCCTATTGAAGTGGAAGACAAGCCATCCATCTCCACTCAAGATGAGCCATCTACTTTCGCTACGCCAAGTCAAGCTCAAGTTGAAGTGGAGAAAGACAAGGCACAAGATTCACCTATTCCACCAAGAATACATACCGCTCTTTCCAAGGATCAGCCAATTGACCAAGTTTTGGGTGACACTAGTATGGGTGTTCAAACTCGATCTCGTGTCGCTTCAATTTGTGAACATTACTCATTTGTTTCTTGACTTGAGCCAAAACATGTAGATGAAACTCTTGGTGATCTGGATTGGATTAATGCTATGCAAGGAGAGCTCAACAACTTTACAAGAAACAAAGTGTGGACTTCGGTTGAAAGACCTAGAGACCACAATGTCATAGGGACAAAGTGGGTTTTTAGGAATAAACAAGATGAGAACGGATTGGTGGTGAGAAACAAGGCAAGATTGGTTACTCAAGGCTTCACCCAAGTTGAAGGTTTGGACTTCGGTGAAACTTTTGCTCTCGTGGCAAGACTTGAGGCAATTCGCATCCTTCTTGCATTTGCATCATGTTTTGATATAAAGTTATTTCAAATGGATGTGAAAAGTGCCTTTCTAAATGGTGAAATTGCCGAACTTGTCTTTGTTGAACAACCACCCGGCTTTCAAGATCCTAAAAGGCCTAACCATGTTTACAAACTCTCAAAAGCTCTTTATGGGTTAAAACAAGCTCCTAGGGCTTGGTATGAAAGATTGAGAGATTTTCTTTTGTCAAAGGATTTCAAAATTGGAGAAGTTGACACCACCCTTTTCACAAAAATCATTGTTGATGATTTCTTTGTTTGCCAAATTTATGTTGATGATATTATATTCGGTTCTACTAATGAAGTGTTTTGCAAGAAATTTGGTGATATGATGTCTAGGGAATTTGAGATGTCCATGATTGGAGAATTGAGCTTCTTCCTTGGACTTCAAATCAAGCAACTCAAGGATGGGACGTTTGTGAGCCAAACCAAGTACATCAAGGATCTACTCAAGAGGTTTGGCTTGGAGGATGCAAAGCCCATCAAGACACCTATGGTAACCAACGGGCATCTCGACCTTGATGAGGGAGGTAAACCGGTAGACTTAAAGCTTTATCGTTCCATGATAGGTAGCTTGCTTTACCTTACCGCATCTAGGCCAGATATCATGTTTAGTGTTTGCATGTGTGCACGGTTTCAAGCCGCTCCTAAAGAATGTCATTTAGTGGCCGTGAAAAGAATTCTAAGATATTTAAAGCATTCCTCAACTATTGGCTTGTGGTACCCAAAAGGTGCAAAAATTAAGCTAGTTGGCTATTCCGATTCGGATTATGCCGGTTAAAAAGTGGATAGAAAGAGCACATCCGGTAGTTGTCAATTGCTTGGCAAATCCCTTGTATCATGGTCATCCAGGAAACAGAACTCCGTAGCCCTCTCTACCGCCGAGGAGGAATATGTTTCGACGGGTAGTTGTTGTGCACAATTACTTTCGATGAAACAAACCTTGTTGGATTATGGTATATCTTTCACCAAAACATCACTCCTATGTGATAATGATAGTGCCATAAAGATAGCCAACAATCTGGTTCAACATTATAGAACCAAGCATATTGACATTCGCCATCACTTCCTAAGAGACCATGTTACCAAGGGTGACATAGTCATTAGCCACATAAGAACCGAAGATCAACTAGCCGACATCTTTACCAAGCCTCTTGATGAAACCCTCTTTTGCAAATTGAGGAATGAATTAAATGTCATAGATTTCTCAAATGTCGCTTGAGATCATGCTCCATGGTTGCTATTTGTGCTTACTTGCTTCTTTTTTTTGTTCTTTTCTTTGGGTTTTATTGTTATTTGGTTGTTCTTTGCGAAAACAGAGCTTGTCACATTAAGGGGGAGTCTTGCATTTCTTCATGTGCTCTATTACTCCTTATATGTGAACAAATCAAACACAAGTGCTAATAGAGCTTTCAAAAATGCTCAAGTTAACATAAGTCAAAATTTTTGTAAAATCAAAGTAATTTGAAAACTATCTCTTGAAAAAGGCTTAAAAAGGTTCCGTATATGTTTTTCAAGCCTTTCATTGGAAGAAAATGGAGTTTGATTGAAAAATGTCATTTTGGCCTTTTTTTGAAGAAACTAGATTTTAGTTTTAGCCAAAATGAGCTTTATCTCTAAAATGAGTTTGAGAAGGTTTTTGAGAAAAGTGTCAAAACAATGTTGGTAGAGGAGACATCTTTAAATGTTTTTGATATTCAAATCAATTTCAAAAACTAAATCTTTTAAAAGATATTTGGAAATCAATTTGCCCAAAAACCCTATAGACCATAAAAGGTCACCTCCTAGCACTTAAGTGAGTTAAGTTGCAAATCATCATAATTTTTAATGATTATGGTTGGTTAGCAATATTTCAACTCATACATTTCAAAATTGCTCCAAAAATTGAAATTTTATTGGAATTCCTTGTGTGGGGGTTGCCGGCTTGTGCAAGGGCTATGCACACCGACAGGGGGCCTGGCGGTCTGACCGGCGCTATATGCGCGGTCTGACCGACCGGGTGCGGCGGTCTGATCGGCTTAATAGCACCGGTCAGACCGGCCGATCAGGTGGGCCCGAAACTTTTTCCCCTTCTTCTTCTACCCGACCTTTTATCTCTCCTTCTCATTCCTCACTCCTCAACCCGAAAATCCTCTCCTCTGTCTCTCCCTCAAGCCCTAACTCAAATCCCTCTCGATTCCCCGGTTTGACCGTGGATTTCTCTCCGGTTACACCATAAGTGAATCTCCTCCTCTTCTCTCTCTATTCCATGGATTAGATTGGATTTTTATTGATTTTGTGATCCATGGATTGGAACCCTAGGTGAAGGAAGAGGTGTTCTTGATTGTGCACACTTTAGGGGTTTAATCTTCGTGCAAATCAACTCCTACAACCGGTAATCTCCTTCCCCTCTCTTGTGCTCATAGTTTTGTCTATTTCATTCTCTATGGTTAAGGGTAGTTTCTCCCCCTATATCAATCTCTTGATGAAATAGACACCTCCTTGTGCTCCTTGTACAAACCTTAGTCTTAGCACATTTTTTTAGACTCACTTTGTGGATGTGAAAAATTTGGAAGATATGTGCTGACTGCCACCGGCGGTCTGACCTGTGTCGGCAGGCGGTCTGACCGCTGGCATTCCTACGGTCTAACCGGCCGTATACCGTTGGTCTGACCGGCAGCAAGCCATCGGTCTTACCAGCCTTGACTACGGTCTGACCGCCCCTGGCAGGCAACGAATATCCATTTCAACACTTCCCAGTGATTTCTAAATTAGTTGCTAATATCCACTCTTTGATCTTTTGCTTTCAGAAATGCCTCCTCGCACTCACCATGGTCGTCAAGCTCAAGACTTAGAAAGTGAGCACGAGTCCAGTGAAAATCAATATGCTCCAAGTGGTGGTGCCAAAAGTGAGGAAGAGCAAGAAGCAGCAGATTCTGAAAATGCAAGTGAGGATAGTGGCGATGAGATGAAGGTTGACCCAGCCATTCAATTTGTGCTTAACATGAGAAATCCAACTCAGTACACCATTCTGAGACCTCATGATCAGTTTAGAAGGCCTAGAGATTGCACTGACCCAAGGTTCCACACCGCTTTCCAAAAGTTGGTGTTTGAGCAAGTTTATAGAGGAAAGGCCTTCGCTGAGCATAAATGGATTTCCTGGAGAAACATAAATGACACACATGCGTTTGAGTGTTTGCAGGATATGTTCAAGACAGTGGGCATTGACCGGATTGTGACCCTCAAGCAAGATTATGATGAAGAGCTTGTTCATCAATTCTATGCCACAGTGTGGGTTGCAAGGGATTTCTCTCAGATGAAGTGGATGTCAGATACTCTTCAATGTTCTATCTCAAGGAGAGAATTCCGAAGGCTGCTCAACATCCGCTTTGACTTTGGGGATGACTTGCATGAGGAGCACGCTCACAATCCTTTCTCCATAGATGATCTTGAGCAATTCTATGAGGCTGGAGGGCGACACACATATGGGAGGGTTGCAGGTCTAAGGACTATTCCCAGTGTGGTCAACAGGATAGTACGAGCTACCATTCTCCCTAGATGTGGTAACAACGATGAGATTAGGGGAGTAGCCTGGCATGTCATTGATGCAATCCTCCAGGGTGGTCAGTTCGATGTGATCAACCTTATGATGTAGGAGATCGCTATCTCCAAGGACACCTTTGGTCAAGGAGTCTATTATGCACCATACATCATTAGAATAATTCAGGAGAAGCTTGGACGTGCTAGAAACAACCTAAAGGAACATAAGCAATACAAGCCCCGTCTTCAGCTCAGCTCTCCTCGTGTTCGTAGAGTGTGCCAACCACAGTTTGATCATGGCGCGAGTTCAAGTGCGGCACCTCCACCACCTCCTCCTCCTCCTCAAGGTTTTGATTCCTATTTCACTCCACAGTTCGCTTACTTTGGCATGCCCCCTCAGGATTATTTTAACCCAGTGCTAGGTGTCATTCACTCTCTTAATGACAATATGGCAAGGTTGAGCACTGGGCAAGAGGCCATGTATAAGGATGTTAGGGGGCTAAGGACTGATATGAGCAGCTTAAAATGCCAATGTGGGGAGATTATCAAATCGAGTGGATTCCTTGGATCGGCGCATGACTTCTTTGGAGAGCTCTCACGCCTATGTCTATTCTTGTCGTCAGCAGTCTGGTTCCTCTCACTATCCCATTCCTCGCGCGCCTTCTCCTCCTCAAGAATGATGCTTTTTGGTCCTTGATGCCAAAGGGGGAGAAGTGTACCTAAGGGGAGAAGACTAAAACTGCTTTCTTACATCCTAGGTGGGTTGGGACTAGATTAGTGAGGTTAGTCCTCTTATTTTAATAGGCTAAGGTGGAAGGGCTATTTATCTATGTAATGGGATATTACTATTATCTATTATCTATCTTGTGTGTTCTTTTTCTTTTGTTGAACTCTTGTGAAGTTTCTAGGCCCTTCGCGGTCTTGTAATAGCCCAGAGAACTTTTATGGATTTATGAACTTTATGGATATCTTGTGATGCATGTTTATTGTGTCATATGTCATTCGTTGGAAAAATCTTTTGCCTTGTTGATATTAGTATTCATTATGCATATGTTTAGGGGGAGCTTATATTAATGATTCATGCCTATTATTTTTTTGTGAGTTGTTTGTCATCAATTACCAAAAAGGGGGAGATTGAAGCATCTAGGCCCTGTTATTTGTTTTGGTAATTAATGACGAGTGCTAATTGTGGACTAATGATGCTTTTGAGATTCATATATTTGAGTCAGGTTCACATGATAAAAAGTGCATAGATAATTACTGAGGATTATTTGAGATGGCATAATGAAAGAAGATTGAAGACGGTAAAATTTACAGTTTATTCTTATTAATCGAGGAGTTTGGGCGATCAAATTTCATAGATTATTTTAATAGCTTTGTCGTACTATCAAGACGGGTAATGGCCTAAGCAAAGAGATGATCAAAATGTCACATTAGGTTATTTGCATTCCAACTTTAATTTCTTCACCTTCTAACCAAGGCCGGTCAGACGTGGATGTTGATCCAGTCTGACAGGGACTTGAGTGCGGTCTGACCGCAAGTCCTTGGGCGGTCTGACCGGCCCTTTGTGGCGGTCTGACTGGACTTACACCACCGGTCTGACCGGTCTCCCCTATCCCCTCCGGCCTGGCGATCTAGAGCTGCCAGAGCCACAGTCGGTTAGACCGAGCCGAGGGCGGTCTGACCGGCCATTTAGCCTCCGGTCTGACCGGACCCCCTGTTGTCAGAGCAATGATTGCACTGTTACGGCTAGATTCCTAGCCGTTGCAACTAAGGCCGTTTTGACCGGCCACCCTTCGCCGGTCTGACCAGCAGGCAACAGGGTTGGAGGATTTTAACCCCAACGGCTATTTCAGTTGGTGTGGGGTATAAATAACCCCCTTGTGGCTGCAAGGAACTTCTTCTTGGCACTCTCTTCAATTGCATACACCCTTGCACTTCTCTCACACTCATTTGAGCTTTGTGTTCATCCACTTAGTGTTTGAGAATTGATTTAGCCAAGAGCCAAGTGCATTGCTTCATTGTAGAGCTAGTGTGGCATTTGATCATTTCCAAGCCGCGGGATTACTTGTTACTCTTGGAGGTTGTTGCCTCCTAGACAGTTTGTGGAGGAGTTGCCCGGTGACCTCTCCGAGAAGATTATGGAGGAGGCCCGGTGCCGGGTTGTGAGTGGTTTGGAGTTCACCACCTTCGGAGCGAAGGAAGAACTACCCCTAGTGATCGAGGCTTGGATAGTTCTCTCCGTGGGCCGGCTCCCACCTTGCCCACTCCTTGACGAAGGGGCCGTGCGTTGGCTTCGTCGTTGAGCGGTGAGTTGGGCTCGCCTCAACGGGGACTAGGAAACCGGCGAGTTTCTGAACCTCGGTGAAAAACTCCTTGTCTCTTGTCTTATTTACTTATTGCATTTACTTTTATGCAATTACATTTGTAGAGACATAATTGAGCCACTATCACCCTAGGATTGCAAAACTTCTTAGTTAGACTCATCTCCCACCAACCCTAGCAACTTAGGTTAGTTTCAAATTAGTGTCACTTAGTTTTAAATCGCCTATTCACCCCCCTCTAGTCGACATCTCGATCCTACACCGTTACCATCTCTCCACCCTTTCTGGATTCTTGCATGTACCACTTGTGGAAGCGGTACATCTATGTAGGTAGCTTTTTCACTTGATCCGGCTTTACAAGAGGCTTTCCAAGTTTGAACTTGTATTTCAGCAGAGCCTTCGTCAGGGGAGCACGGCCGTGTAATTGATCCATTGAAATTCTAGCAGATTCCATAAATTGTCTTAACTCTGATCTAACATTTGGAACTATGCTGAACTCCAAAGGTTTCTGAGGCTGCATGCCGAGCTGGGGTACATCTTTGCCTGTTCTCTTCGCCTTGCCAGTAGCCTTCTAAATAGTCCTGTCATAGTCGGACTGCGGTTGAGGTTGCGGTTCAGGATGTGGCGTTAGGTACGTCTTCTTGAAGAAGTCCTTGGTCTCCTGGGGGATTTCAGGAGGCTTCTCAGGAGACTTCTTTCTGAAGTGGGCCTTGACTTTAGCTTGGACGGCCTCGTGCATCTCCTCTAGAGTCATGTCGTACGTCATTTTCTTTGGGGCAGGTGGGAGTGGGTCAAGTTTAGGCCTCTTGCTTTTTGGTCCACTGCTGGTTGACATTGACCGCGTGGCTCGAGATGTTGTCCGTTTAGGAGTTGGTGCTCGTTGTGGCGACGGAGGAGACCGAGAAGGCGGTGGAGTTGGTGTTAGTGATATGCCCTAGAGGCAACATGGAGATGTTGGATATCACGTCAATGTTTATGTATAAATGAATAAAGTGTTATTCATTCCATGAAATAGACATCTTGTATTGATCAATAAGTACGTGACTTATTTATGAGACTCGATATGTATGAATCTATTTCTAAACGATCCCGATCATATGTCATATTGTTGGAACAAATATGATTCTAAGATCGGCATGTTTATTGATTGATGATCATGTCTCATAGATCATGGGTATGAAGATACCAAATCAATAAACATGGACATATGTGTTAGAGAACACATTGTTGGATAGACCCACCATGAGACACTACAGAATTAATGTGCCATTAGTTGGTCTCGGGTAGTGTTGGTACAAAGTCCTTAGACCGAGATCACCATGGATTCCAACATGTGTAGTAGCCTACTTTAGGACTACCAAACGCTATTCCGTAAGCGGGTAGTTATAAAGGTAGTTTTCGGGTTTGCTATGAAACATGGAGTGGGATGTGAGTGATCAAGATGGAATTTGCCCCTCCTTTGGAGAGATATCTCTGGCCCCTCGAGGTAATGGATTATGGAAATGCATGGCCATGCTAAGTTGATTGAGGAGTCAATCAACGGTGCGATAATCCAATACGGTTCGAGTGAATGGTTAAGCTATTGAAGGGATGGCACACATCTTGCCTATAGCTTAAGCGGTATCGTGAGGCAAAGGGATTTGTGTACACATTACAGGTTGAGCCGATATTATT
The DNA here is from genome assembly GCA_019925245.2 of Oryza australiensis. Taxonomy (NCBI): domain Eukaryota; kingdom Viridiplantae; phylum Streptophyta; class Magnoliopsida; order Poales; family Poaceae; genus Oryza; species Oryza australiensis. Next base: position 207,807 of record JAIFGZ020000731.1, read on the forward strand.
CTTGTATACTATGGTGTCAATATGTGCTGCTAGGCGCCGCGCGTTGACGGGTCGGCTGAGTTGGACTCGAGCCGACGATCGGCTAAGTTAGGCTATGGCCGAAACCGAGTATACCTGAACCTACGGGTCGCACGCTTAAGGGGATAGAATAGATATTCGAGTTGGACTCGGATACGGCTCGATCGGATAGGGATCCGATCGGATAGAGTCCTATAGGCTTACGACGTATGGGCGGCCAACTCTATGAGATACGGATGAGATCCGGTTCAAAAATAGAGTCCTGATCGGTCACTAGTCCTAGTCGGCCGACTCTATATAAAGGAGGGAGGGGTGGAGAGCTGCGACACATCAATTGCATCGCGTGCAACGAAGTCGCCGAGATCAATCTCCACGGAAACCCTCCCCACTTTCGAGCCAAACCCTAGCCTTGCATCGCGTGCTAGCACACGGGTGTACGGCGTTCGTCCCCGGACGTGTGGATACCGGTAGAGGCGCTGCTACGTTGCGCGCTCTTGATCGGCTCGGATCGGCGCAATCGGAGCGATCGGCTGTGGTGGAATCGGTGCGGTCGGGCGCATCGGAGCGAGGCGTGAGAACGCGGCCGGACGACTCGAATTGGCTGATTGGTGAATCGGCTGTCTCCGGGAATCGGCTACACTGTTCGGATCGGATTGCCCCGATTGGCTATTCCGCGCACTCTACTCCAATCGGTAACGATCTATCGGCCCTTACTTGCAAGTGTTCCTGGTTTGCGCGGTAAGTTTTTGTTTTTGGCTAGCGTAGCCTCCGCGTAACCCTTCGGTGGTATCGAGCTAATCTTGCTTAGTTCGGGTTTTAGATTGGATCGGAACAAGTTTAGCGCACGGGTTGATTAGATCAATCGGTTTTACGGGATCTGTTGAGGAGAGTTAATGGTAATTGCGTTCCTTGATAGTGTATCGGAACGGCGTAATGTGATTACGTCGAAGCAATTTCCATATAACTCGGTTTGAGTTGGGTTCGAGATAGCGTTCCTTGATAGTGTATCGGAACGGTATAATGTGATTATGCCGAAGCTATCTCGTAGTCCGATCTTGTTAGCTGCCTCGCGCCTACGCAAACCATCTCCCTTGATAGTGTATCGGGACGGCATAATATGATTATGCCGACATGGTTTCCGTAAGCGATTTCATAGATTGGATCTATGAATTTCATAGATTGGGACCGCCGTGTACGTACCCCCTTATAGGTCGTCTCGATGCCGTAGCTCGCGATAAGTAGAAAACGTTTCTACGCCTAACTTGTTTTTGCAGAGAATGCTTTGAGATGGTATGGCCCTATTGTATGTATGAGATGTATGAGATGCATGTGATGCATGTAATATTCTTTCATATGTGCAATCCCTGTAATATTCTTTCATACGTGCAATGCTTGTAATATTCTATCACGACTGCGAGTCGATGTAATCTTCAATTAGAGCTTCTATAGTAGTAGCTTAGTTTGAAGAAATCAAGCATTCGGCACTCGAAAGAACGGTGATGAAGATGGAGATCTGACACCGCATGGAGATGGAGATCACCATGTGAAGGGGGCCATACTATTTCACTATATGCTATTCTTCTTGCTTTCATATGTGATATGTTTGTTTAATAGGATAGCATCCCTCGCAAAATTAAGTAGTAATGATGCCCTTCCAAATGATTGCACCCGTCACCGTTATGCTCGTCAATGGTGGGTCTGCCAAAGCAGAGTGTCATTCTCTATCATAACACGAGGGGGTATATGTCGGACATATACATGCAGGAGCATTTGGTTTACTTAACAAGGCTATCAAAACAGTTTTGGGCCTTGGGGCATAGGTTGGGGCCGGGCATGGAGATGCCACACCAACAACAAGAGTCACATAGAGATGTGATTAGCAAGGTGTTGCTTACCGATGTTACTAATTTTCTAGCGGTGATGCCAAAGCTCACTAGAAAATTAATTAACATGTGGATCTTGACCCAATACGTAACCTAGAGGGAAGGTGGAAAATACGTAATGGGAGTCTAATGTTAAATTGTTTAACAATAGACATAGCATAAACATTGTGCTAAACTTTGCTTTTTCGTTGTAGAATAAATGGCGGCTAATACTACACCCAGTACCTTTAATTTGCGATCTATTCTCGAAAAGGAAAAATTAAATGGAACAAACTTTATGGATTGGTATCGCAACTTGAGAATTGTTCTCAAGCAAGAGCGTAAGGAGTACGTTCTTGAAGTACCCTATCCCGAGGATTTGCCAACTAATGCCACCGCAAGCGCACGGAGGGCTTATGAGAAGCACACTAATGATGCCCTAGATATAAGCTGTCTCATGCTTGCTACAATGTCCCCGAGCTTGAAGCAATATGAGAGCAGCGATGCTCACACTATTATTCGGGACTGCGTGGCATGTTTGAGAACCAAGCTCGGGCCGAGAGGTTCAACACCTCAAAGTCCTTGTTTGCGTGCGAGCTTGTTGAGGGAATCCCGTCGTCCGCATGTGATAAAGATGATTGGCTACATTGAGAGTCCGGAAAACTGGGTTTTCCCCTTAGCCAAGAGTTGGCTACCGATGTGATTCTCCGCCGCTCCCTCCGAGCTTCGAGCCATTCATATTAAATTATCACATGAACAATATGGATAGGACCTTGGCTGAATTGCATGGGATGCTAAAGACAATGCGAGGAGAGTATCCAGAAAAACGGTCATCATGTGATGATGATGCGAAGGCTAAGCGCAAACCACTGTCAAGAAACTTTGCACCAAGAGGAAGTTAACTCCCGATGAGATCGCGAGTGCCTCTAATGCAAAGAAGGGCAAGAAGGGGTCGGCGGCATCAGATGCCGTTTGCTTCTACTGCAAGGAGACAGGCCACTGGAAAAGGAACTGCAAGAAGTACATGGAGGATCTCAAGAAGAAGCAAAGTACGACTTCTGCTTCCGGTATTAATGTTATAGACATTAATCTTGCTACTTCACCTACGACTCTTGGGTATTTGATACCGGATCGTAGCTCATATTTGCAAATCGTTGCAGGGAATGAAAAGAAGTAGAGGATTGAGAAGGGGCGAGGTGAACCTGCGCGTCGGCAATGGAGCAAGCGTTGCTACGCTTGCCGTCAGACATACCACTTCATCTACCTTCAGGATTAGTTTTGGAATTAAATAATTGTTATTGTGTTCCAACACTATGTCAAAACGTTATTTCCGCTTCATGTTTGCAAGCGGAAGGATATGATTTTAGATCAATGGACAATGGTTGTTCAATATATCTTAGAGATATGTTCTATTTTCATGCTCCATTGGTGAATGGATTATACGTTTTGAATCTTGAAGCGTCTCCCATCTATAACATTAATACGGAAAGGCAACTCTCTAATGATATAAACCCCACGTTTATTTGGCATTGTCGCTTAGGCCATATAAATAAGAAACGCATGGAGAAGCTCCATAAGGATGGATTGCTTCACTCTTTTGATTTTGAATCATTTGAGACATGTGAGTCTTGTTTACTTGGTAAGATGACAAAGGCACCTTTCACGGGACATAGTGAGAGAGCAAGTGTCTTATTGGCACTCGTACATACCGATGTATGTGGACCAATGAGCTCAACGGCCGAGGTGGTTATCAATACTTCATTACCTTTACCGATGACTTTAGTAGATATGGTTATATCTACTTAATGAGGCATAAGTCCGAATCCTTTGAAAAGTTCAAAGAATTCCAGAATGAAGTACAGAATCATTTAGGGAAAACAATCAAGTTTCTACGATCGATCGTGGAGGGAATACTTGAGCCAAGAGTTTGGTAATCATCGAAAGATTGTGGAATTGTTCCACGCTTGACTCGCCAGAACTCCGCAATTGAACGGAGTGTCCGAACGGAGAAATCGCACCTTGTTGGACATGGTGCGGTCGATGATGAGCCAAAGTGATCTTCCGTTATCTTTCGGGGATATGCTCTTGAAACAGTTGCGCTCACACTAAATAGAGTTCCATCTAAGTCGGTTGAAAAGACACCATATGAGATATGGACAGGGCAACCCCTAGTTTGTCTTTTCTCAAAATATGGGGATGCGAAGCTTATGTAAAACGTTTGATACCGACAAGCTCACACCCAAATCGACAAGTGCTTCTTTGTGGGATATCCTAAGGAAACTAAGGGATATTACTTTTATAATCGGGAACAAGGCAAAGTGTTTGTCGCCCGACACGGTGTCTTCTTGGAGAAAGAGTTTCTTTCAAGAAGGGTTAGTGGGAGATGGGTGCATCTTGAAGAAGTTCAAGAAACACCGAAAATGTTTCGCGACCACGAACCACAACAGAGGTGCAAAGTGTTGCGCCACCGTTGTAGATACACCAGCCCACGGAGTGCGAAAGATCACGTCGTGCACCGACAGTACACAGTGCGGAACAACGTGATATATTGTTGTTGGACAACGATGAACCTAAGACCTATGAGGAAGCGATGGTGGGACCCGATTCCAACAAGTGGCTTGGAGCCATGAAATCCGAAATAGAATCCATGTACGACAATCAAGTTTGGAACTTGGTTGATCCACTGATGGTGTCAAAACCATTGAGTGTAAATGGGTTTTTAAGAAAAGGCCGATATGGATGGAAATGTTCACATCTATAAGGCGCGATTGGTGGCGAAAGGTTTTAAACAGATTCAAGGAGTTAATTATGATGAAACCTTCTTCGCCCGTCGCAATGCTTAAATCTATTCGGATTATCCTAGCGATTGCTGCATATTTCGATTATGAGATATGGCGGATGGATGTCAAAACGGCTTTCCGAATGGAAACCTAAGCGAGGATGTATACATGATACAACCTCGGGGTTTTGTCGATCCAGAATCGCTCGGAAAGATATGCAAGCTACGAAATCCATTTATGGATTGAAGCAAGCATCTCGGAGTTGGAATATTCGTTTTGATGAAGTAATCAAAGGGTTTGGTTTCATCAAAAATGAAGAAGAGGCCTGTGTTTACAAAAAGGTCAGTGGGAGCGCAATTGTATTTCTAATCTTATATGTGGATGACATATTACGATTGGAAATGATATCCCTATGCTTGAATCCGTCAAGTCTTCATTGAAAATAGTTTTTCCATGAAAGACTTAGGGGAGGCAGCATATATATTAGCATTCGGATCTATAGAGATAGATCCAAGAGGCTAATTGGATTAAGCCAAAGTACATACATTGACAAGGTGTTGAAAAGGTTCAACATGCATGATTCCAAGAAAGGTTTCTTGCCTATGTCACATGGCATCAATCTTAGCAAGAATCGTGTCCTCGACACATGATGAGCGGAATAAGATGGGTATGGTTCCATATGCTTCGGCAATTGGATCCATCATGTATGCCATGCTTTGTACACGCCGCATGTCTCGTACGCTTTGAGTGCTACGAGCAGATACCGCCGATCCAGTGAAGGTCACTGGATCGCCGTAAAGAATATCCTTAAGTATTTGAGAAGAACTAAGGATATGTTCCTAGTCTATGGAGGTGAAGAAGAGCTCGTTGTAAGTGGTTACACCGATGCTAGCTTCCAAAGCAGACAAGGATGATTATAGATCGCAACTGGGTTCGTGTTCGCCCGAACGGAGGCGCAGATCACTGGAAGAGTTCCAAGCGGGATACCGTTGCTGATTCTACAACGGAGGCCGAGTACATTGCTGCTTCGGAAGCCGCAAAGGAGGCTGTTTGGATCAAGAAATTCGTTTCGAGCTTGGTGTGATGACTAGTACGACGGTCCAATGTCTCTCTATTGTGATAATAGTGGAGCCATTGCGCAAGCCAAGGAGCCGAGGTCACATCAAGTCCAAACACATACTTCGGCGATATCATCTCATCCGCGAGATAGTGGACAGAGGTGATGTCAAGATATGCAAAGTGCACACGGATCTCAACATAGCCGATCCGCCGACAAAACCTCTCCCTCGGCCGAAGCATGAGGCGCACACAAGAGCAATGGGTATTAGATACTTACATGGTTGACTCTAGTGCAAGTGGGAGATTGTTAGTGATATGCCCTAGAGGCAACATGGAGATGTTGGATATCACGTCAATGTTTATGTATAAATGAATAAAGTGTTATTCGGCCCATGAAATAGACATCTTGTATTGATCAATAAGTACGTGACTTATTTATGAGACTCGATATGTATGAATCTATTTCTAAACGATCCCGATCATATGTCATATTGTTGGAACAAATATGATTCTAAGATCGGCATGTTTATTGATTGATGATCATGTCTCATAGATCATGGGTATGGAGATACCAAATCAATAAACATGGACATATGTGTTAGAGAACACATTGTTGGATAGACCCACCATGAGACACTACAGAATTAATGTGCCATTAGTTGGTCTCAGGTAGTGTTGGTACAAAGTCCTTAGACCGAGATCACCATGGATTCCAACATGTGTAGTAGCCTACTTTAGGACTACCAAACGCTATTCCGTAATCGGGTAGTTATAAAGGTAGTTTTCGGGTTTGCTATGAAACATGGAGTGGGATGTGAGTGATCAAGATGGAATTTGCCCTCCTTTGGAGAGATATCTTTGGGCCCTCGAGGTAATGGATTATGGAAATGCATGGCCATGCTAAGTTGATTGAGGAGTCAATCAATGACAGATAATCCAATACGGTTCGAGTGAATGGTTAAGCTATTGAAGGGATGGCACACATCTTGCCTATAGCTTAAGCGGTATCGTGAGGCAAAGGGATTTGTGTACACATTACAGGTTCGAGCCGATATTATTCTTGTATACTATGGTGTCAATATGTGCTGCTAGGCGCCGCCGTTGACGGGCCGGCTGAGTTGGACTCGAGCCGACGATCGGCTAAGTTAGACTATAGCCGAAACCGAGTATACCTGAACCTACAGGGTCGCACGCTTAAGGGGATAGAATAGATATTCGAGTTGGACTCGGATACGGCTCGATCGGATAGGGATCCGATCGGATAGAGTCCTATGGGCTTACGACGTATGGGCGGCCAACTCTATGAGATACGGATGAGATCCGATTCAAAATAGAGTCCTGATCGGCCACTAGTCCTAGTCGGCCGACTCTATATAAAGGAGGGAGGGGTGGAGAGCTGCGACACATCAATTGCATCGCGTGCAACGAAGTCGCCGAGATCAATCTCCACGGAAACCCTCCCCACTTTCGAGCCAAACCCTAGCCTTGCATCGCGTGCTAGCACACGGGTGTACGGCGTTCTGTCCCCGGACGTGTGGATACCGGTAGAGGCGCTGCTACGTTGCGCGCTCTTGATCGGCTTCGGATCGGCTGCAATCGGAGCGATCGGCGTGGTGGAATCGGGCGCGGTCGGGCGCATCGGAGCGAGGCGTGAGAACGCGGCCGGACGACTCGAATTGGCTGATTGGTGAATCGGCTGTCTCCGGAATCGGCTACACCTGTTCCGGATCGGATTGCCCTGATTGGCTATTCCGCCGCACTCTACTCCAATCGGTAACGATCTATCGGCCCTTACTTGCAAGTGTTCCTGGTTTGCGCGGTAGTTTTTTGTTTTTGGCTAGCGTAGCCTCCGCGTAACCCTTCGTTGGAGACGACCGTTTAGGAGTCGGTGCTTGTGGAGGTGACGCAAGAGGCGAAGGAGGCGGAGGAGGCGAAGGAGGCGAGGAGACGGTCCACGTGGAGGCGACGGCGGTGGAACGATAGGAGACGCTGCTGTTCGTCCGGGAATATGATGAAGGGCTTCCTCCAAAGAAATATTCCGTGAGTTGTTTCTCCTAGCGTCATCTCCCGTCTCCTCCGGGGATATCCAGCTCGAGATCTTCGTAGTCACGTTCCACCTGTTCAACTTCCACATTTGAGTACGCAGTGGAACGGGCCTGCAGTGGTAGGTGCCGTCTCGTTCTACGGGAATCGCCATGCCCGATGCGACCTGTTCGAGAAGATTGCTTATTAGTTAGTAATGAACCTTGATTGTCAAGTTATTCATGGAAATATACAACATAAAAGTACGAACATACCTTTATTGTTATGTTCTTGAGCGGAATGTGCAGCTCACACGTGTCCGCGCGTGATGTCATCAATGGGGCATGGCGGACACGCTTGAGCTTGTGGGGTCAACTCGCCTTCATTTCCTGTTGACGCGCAGCTGCTGCGCTGCTGCTGGAGTTGAGCCGTTGTTGCTGGATCTGGCTGTTGGCTAACCCAATGGCTCCGCTCCTCTGCCAACCTCTCATTTCGTCCACAATTTCATCAATCTGCGAGATCCACATCTCCATTTCAGCGAACCTTGCATCATGCTCTCGCTTGGTCCTCATGCGGCTCCTGTACATCTCGATGTCAGCTTGAAACCCATATTTCCAGGGGACAATGCCTTTTCCTCGCGTACGCCCTGGATGCTATGGGTTTTGGAGGGCGAGCGTTAGCTCGTCCTTCTCTCTCGTCGGGCATGAACGCACCCGACGAAGTGGCCTCCATCGCCTCCTCTAATCTTCGACCGCCTCTTGGATTTCTTCGAAGATAACTGTGCCATCTACAGGATTAAGTTAGCCGCCATGAGCATAAAACCAATGCTTTGATCATTCCGCCAGTTGGCTATGCCTCGGAACGATATCTCACACTTCAAGGTCGGCTTCCATTTTCTCTCATTTCTCCATTGCTTTCTTATAGCCGCCGACCAAAGTCTATGATGATATTTTTCTTCGTTGCCTTGGCCTTGTTCTTTTCTATGATCGCCGCGCTTTTTTCCCGTCTTGTGTTCAACAAAAGCATCCCAATGATCTCGAGCTTTGGAAACTTGTCAAAATCGGGTTCGGCCCTTCGATATGTATTTCTTGTGTAACTCTTTCTTATACTTCCTGAAGAGCTCACGCCATTTTTTTAACGTTCATTCATTGACCCTTGCTTGTTGTGAGTCCGGGATGGTGAACGTTTGTAGCATTGTGGTCCACAGCATTTCTTTCTCGTGTCCGGGAGATAGCTATGCTCATCTCCTCCTTTGGTTGATCGCCTCCAGTTGGCAACGCTTATGGGCACATGATCCCTCACCACCCATCCGCGTGCGCCACAAACTTTCTTGCGGCGTCCCTCTGGGGCACTTGGTCGACCGCCGATGCTACCTCTATTATGACATGTCGACCTTCTATGTGCTTGCCGAGACCGCGCCGCGTGCCCTCTTCTTCGTCATCCGGAGGCGGAGGCAGAGCTCTCATTCCCCTCCTCGTTCCCCTCCTTGTCCCCCTCACTCCCTCCTCGTTGAGGTATTGATGTGGATCCTCAGTCCCCTCCTTGTAAAACTCGTGGTATCGCGTGCGATCTCGTCAAGGAGAAACTGTTCCTCGTCACGATCCGCCATTTGATTGTTGTGGGTTGAGGACTTAATCAAAGAATTCTGACAAAGAAAATTTTATTCGGTTAATACATGTATCAATTATTCAGGGAAATCATGTATGTCTACGTAAAAAAACATAGACAAAAGGAAGAAGATGGACAAAAATAGATGAAATACGACAGACACTAGATCCAATTGTGCACATCCACAATGGTGATATTCTTCAGAAGTCACTTCCAGGATTAAGTGAATCGGTTGTGATTCTGAATCATCTTGCTTATCAAAAGGAAATTATCATGGCGATGGAGAACACGGTAGCGATGAAGCCCATACGCTACCGTGTTCACCATCACCCATAATAACTTCCTTTTGATGAGCAAGAGGATTCACAATCACAGAATCTCTCAAACCTAGAAGAAACTTCTAAAGAATATCGCAATTATAGATATGCACACTTGTCTCTAGCATGTGTTGGACTACGTTCTATATTTTCCTTCTTCTTCTCTTTTGTTTCTCTTTGCTAGAACACAACCGACCGAACGACCGACCGAACCACCGACCGACCGATCGTTCGTAATATTGTTCACGTCCGTTCGTTGGACCCTTAACCCTAACCCTAACCCTAAACTATCGTTCGTTCACGTCCATTCGTTCGGACCCTTAACCCTAACCCTAACCCAAATCCTAAACTATTGTCCGTTCGTTCTATCGTTCGTTCACGTCCGTGGGTACGATCGTCTAGAGGAGAGGAGAGAAAGAGAGGAGAATGATGTGAGGGAGATAAGATGGAGAGGAGAGGAAGTGGAGAGGAGAGGAGAGAAATAGGACATTGCATGCCTATGTACGTTGTAACGACCGAACGAACGACCGACCGAACGAACGAATGACCGAACGACTGACCGAATGAATGAACGAACAAATGAACACTTGTTCGTTCATTCGTCCGTCCGTCCGTTCGTCCACGTCTGTTTGTCCGTTCGTCCGTCCATCCATTCGTCCACGTCCGTTCGTCCATGAACGAACGAACGAACGAACACTCGTTCATACGTCCGTCCGTTCATTCACGTACGTTCGTTGATTTTATCGTTCTCGTTCGTTCGAAAATACAAAATTCACAAGTCACATACACATTCAAATTTAAATCTATTCATGCATTCAAATTTAAATACACATTCAAAATTCAAAATTCACAATCTTCATGCATTAAAATTTAAATAAACAATCCACTTACATATAAAGTCCATAAAGTCCATTTACACATACACATCAAAATTTACATTCTAACATAATTTATTTAAATACACATACATTCTAACATTCTAACATCAAAATTCACACATAAAAAATTACAAATTCACATAATTCACATAATTCACACATAATTCACATAATTCACACATAACATTATTCACATTTAACATTTTGATCACATTCAAAATTTGAAAATTTGAACTAAGCGACAGCGGCGGCGGCGACGGCGGCGGCGGCGTGGAGGGGAGGCGACGGTGGCGGTGGCAGCGGCGAGGAGGCAGGCGACTGTGTGTGTTAGTGATATGCCCCAGAGGCAACATGGAGATGTTGGATATCACGTCAATGTTTATGTATAAATGAATAAAGTGTTATTCATTTCCATGAAATAGACATCTTGTATTGATCAATAAGTACGTGACTTATTTATGAGACTCTATATGTATGAATCTATTTCTAAACGATCCCTGATCATATGTCATATTGTTGGAACAAATATGATTCTAAGATCGGCATGTTTATTGATTGATGATCATGTCTCATAGATCATGGGTATGAAGATACCAAATCAATAAACATGGACACATGTGTTGGAGAACACATTGTTGGATAGACCCACCATGAGACACTACAGGAATTAATGTGCCATTAGTTGGTCTCAGGTAGTGTTGGTACAAAGTCCTTAGACCTGAGATCACCATGGATTCCAACATGTGTAGTAGCCTACTTTGGGACTACCAAACGCTATTCGAATCTGGGTAGTTATAAAGGTAGTTTTCGGGTTTGCTATGAAACATGGAGTGGGATGTGAGTGATCAAGATGGAATTTGCCCCTCCTTTGGAGAGATATCTCTGGGCCCCACGAGGTAATGGATTATGGAAATGCATGGCCATGCTAAGTTGATTGAGGAGTCAATCAATAGACAGATAATCCAATACGGTTCGAGTGAATGGTTAAGCTATTGAAGGGATGGCACACATCTTGCCTATAGCTTAACGGTATCGTGAGGCAAAGGGATTTGTGTACACATTACGGTTCGAGCCGATATTATTCTTGTATACTATGGTGTCAATATGTGCTTGCTAGGCGCCGCGGTTGACGGTCGGCTGAGTTGGACTCGAGCCGACGATCGGCTAAGTTAGACTATAGCCGAAACCGAGTATACCTGAACCTACGTGGTCGCACGCTTAAGGGGATAGAATAGATATTCGAGTTGGACTCGGATACGGCTCGATCGGATAGGGATCCGATCGGATAGAGTCCTATGGGCTTACGACGTGTGGGCGGCCAACTCTATGAGATACGGATGAGATCCGATTCAAAATAGAGTCCTGATCGGCCACTCGTCCCGTCGGCCAACTCTATATAAAGGAGGGAGGGGTGGGAGAGCTGTGGGATGTCAATCGTACGGCATTGAACCGAATCCGCAACGAAGTCGCCGAGATCAATCTCCACGGAAACCCTCCCCACTTTCGAGCCAAACCCTAGCCTTGCATCGCGTGCTAGCACACGGGTGCTCGGCGTTACTGTCCCCCGGACGTGTGGATACGGTAGAGGCGCTGCTACGTTGCGCGCGTTGATCGGCTTCGGATCGGCTGCGGTCGAGCGCATCGGAGCGAGGTGCGAGAACACGGTCGGACGGCTCGGATCGGCTACGGCATCTCGCGAATCGGTTGATTGGCGAATCGGCTGTCCTCGGGTATCGATGTCGGCTTGCGGGAATCGGCTACAGTTCCAGATCGGATTGCCCTGATTGGCTATTCCGCTGCACTACACTCCAATCGGTAACGATCTATCGGCCCTTACTTGCAAGTGTTCCTGGTTTGCGCGGTAAAAGTTTTTGTTTTCGACTAGCGTAGCCTCCGCGTAACCCTTCGGTGTGGAGGGGAGGCAAGGGTTTAGGGTTTAGAGGGCGACATGGGGAGGGGGCCGTGGGAAGGGGGCGGCGAGGGGAGCGGGCGGTGTGGGGAGGGGGTGGCGGCGACGGCGACGGCGGCGGCGACGCGGCGACCGCGATGATGGCGGCGATTGTGATGGCATTGACGGCGACCTAAAAACCTAGTGCGCGCATCACATTGTGGGGAAAAAAGGGGCGTGGCACGCATCACATCAGTGGTATCAGAGCTAATCTTGCTTAGTTCGGGTTTTAGATTGGATCTGGAACAAGTTTTGCGCACGGGTTGATTAGATCAATCGGTTTTACGGGATTTGTTGAGGAGAGTTGATGGTAATTGCATTCCTTGATAGTGTATCGGAACGGTGTAATGTGATTACGTCGAAGCAATTTCCATATAACTCGGTTTGAGTCGGGCCGAGATAGCGTTCCTTGATAGTGTATCGGAACGGTATAATGTGATTATGCCGAAGCTATCTCGTAGTCCGATCTTGTTAGCTGCCTCGCGCTGCGCGCAAACCATCTCCCTTGATAGTGTATCGGGACGACATAATATGATTATGCCGACATGGTTTCCGTAAGCGATTTCATAGATTGGATCTATGAATTCCGGAAGCCCGCGAGGGCGCTTCCTCGACCCCCGCCCGCTAACCGGCTAGCGGGACCACCGTGTGCGTACCCCCATATAGGTCGTCTCGATGCCGTTTCTTTGCGATAGGTAGAAAACGTTTCTACGCCTAACTTGTTTTTGCAGAGAATGCTTTGAGATGGTATGGCCCTATTGTATGTATGAGATGCATGTGATGCATGTAATATTCTTTCATATGTGCAATCCCTGTAATATTCTTTCATACGTGCAATGCTTGTAATATTCTTTCACGACCTGCGAGTCGATGTAATCTTCAATTAGAGCTTCTATAGTAGTAGCTTAGTTTGAAGATATCAAGCATTCGACACTTGGAAGATGGTGCCGAAGATGGAGATCCTCGGCGCCGACATGGAGATGGAGATCACCATGTGAAGGGGGCCATACTATTTCATTATATGCTATTCTTCTTGCTTTCATATGTGATATGTTTGTTTGATAGGATAGCATCCCTCTCAAAATTAAGTAGTAATGATGCCCTTCCAAATGTTGCACCCGTCACCGTTATGCTCGTCAATGGTGGGTCTGCCAAAGCAGAGTGCCATTCTCTATCATAACACGAGGGGGTATATGTCGAATATATATGCGGGAGCATTTGGTTTACTTAACAAGGCTATCAAAACAGTTTTGGGCCTTGGGGCATAGGTTGGCGCCGGGGCATGGAGATGCCACACCAACAACAAGAGTCACATAGAGATGTGATTAGCAAGGTGTTTCTTACCGATGTTACTAATTTTCTATAGTGATGCCAAAGCTCACTAGAAAATTAATTAACATGTGGATCTTGACCCAATACGTAACCTAGAGGGAAGGTGGAAAATACGTAATGGGAGTCTAATGTTAAATTGTTTAACAATAGACATAGCATAAACATTGTGCTAAACTTTGCTTTTTCTGTTGTAGAATAAATGGCGGCTAATACTACACCCGTACCTTTAACTTGCGATCTATTCTCGAAAAGGAAAAATTAAATGGAACAAACTTTATGGATTGGAATCGCAACTTGAGAATTGTTCTCAAGCAAGAGCGTAAGGAGTACGTTCTTGAAGTACCCTATCCCGAGGATTTGCCTAATAACGCCACCGCAACGCACGGAGGGCTTACGAGAAGCACACTAATGATGCCCTAGATATAAGTGTCTCATTCTAGCTACAATGTCCCCGAGCTTGAAGCAATATGAGAGCGCGATGCTCACACTATTATTCGGGGACTGCGTGGCATGTTTGAGAACCAAGCTCGGCCCGAGAGGTTCAACACCTCAAAGTCCTTGTTTGCGTGCAGGCTTGTTGAGGGAATCCCGTTAGTCCGCATGTGATAAAGATGATTGGCTATATCGAGAGTCTTGAGAAACTAGGTTTCCCTCTTAGCCAAGAGTTGGCTACGAGACGTGATTCTCCGGTCGCTCCCTCAGAGCTTCGAGCCATTCATATTAAATTATCACATGAACAATATGGATAGAACCTTGGCTGAATTGCATGGGATGCTAAAGACAGTGAGGAGAGTATCCGAGAAAACGGTCATCATGTGATGATGATGCGAAGGCTAAGCGCAAACCACTGTCAAGAAAGCTTTGCACCAAGGGGAAGTTAACTCCCGATGAGATCGCGAGTGCCTCCAATGCAAAGAAGGGCAAGAAGGGGTCGGCGGCATCGGATGCCGTTTGCTTTTATTGCAAGGAGACAGGCCACTTGGAAAAGGAACTGCAAGAAGTACATGGAGGATCTCAAAAAGAAGCAAAGTGCGACTTCGCCGGTATTAATGTTATAGACATTAATCTTGCTACTTCACCTACGACTCTTGGGTATTTGATACCGGATCGGTAGCTCATATTTGCAAGTCGTTGCGAGAGAATGAGAAGAAGTAGAGGATTGAGAAGGGCGAGGTGAACTGCGCGTCGGCAATGGAGCAAGCGTTGCTACGTTCTTGTCGGCACGATACCACTTCATCTACCTTCGGGATTAGTTTTGGAATTAAATAATTGTTATTGTGTTCCAACACTATGTCAAAACGTTATTTCCGCTTCATGTTTGCAAGCGGAAGGATATGATTTTAGATCAATGAACAATGGTTGTTCAATATATCTCGAGATATGTTCTATTTTCATGCTCCATTGGTGAATGGATTATACGTTTTGAATCTTGAAGCGTCTCCCATCTATAACATTAATACGAAAGACAACTCTCTAATGATATAAACCCCACGTATATCGGCATTGTCGCTTAGGCCATATAAATCGAAACGAATGGAGAAGCTCCATAAGGATGGATTGCTTCACTCTTTTGATTTTGAATCATTTGAGACATGTGAGTCTTGTTTACTTGGTAAGATGACAAAGGCACCTTTCACGGGACACGTGAAAGAGCAAGCGACTTATTGGCACTCGTACATGCGATGTATGTGGACCAATGAGCTCAACGGCCGAGGTGGTTATCGGTACTTCATTACCTTTACCGATGACTTTAGTAGATATGGTTATATCTACTTAATGAGGCATAAGTCCGAATCCTTTGAAAAGTTCAAAGAATTCCGAATGAAGTACGAGAATCATTTAGGGAAAACAATCAAGTTTCTACGATCGGATCGTGGAGGAGAATACTTGAGCCAAGAGTTTGGTAATCATTTGAAAGATTGTGGAATTGTTCCCGATTGACTCCACCGGGAACTCCACAATGGAACGGAGTGTCCGAACGGAGAAATCGCACCTTGTTGGACATGGTGCGGTCGATGATGAGCCAAAGTGATCTTCCGTTATCCTTCAGGGATATGCTCTTGAAACATTTGCGCTCACACTAAATAGAGTTCCATCTAAGTCGGTTGAAAAGACACCATATTAGATATGGACAGGGCAACCCCCTAGTCTGTCTTTTCTCGAAATTTGGGGATGCGAAGCTTATGTAAAACGTTCTGATCGACAAGCTCACACCCAAATCGACAAGTGCTTCTTTGTGGGATATCCTAAGGAAACTAAGGGATATTACTTTTATAATCGGGAACAAGGCAAAGTGTTGTCGCCCGACACGGTGTTTTCTTGGAGAAAGAGTTTCTTTCAAGAAGGGTTAGTGGGAGCAGGGTGCATCTTGAAGAAGTTCAAGAAACACCAGGAAAATGTTTCAGCGACCACGGAACCACAACGGGAGGAGCAAAGTGTTGCGCCACCGGTTGTAGATACACCGCCCACGGAGTCGAAGATCACGTCGTGCGCCGACAGTACAGTGCGGAACAACGTGATATATTGTTGTTGGACAACGATGAACCTAAGACCTATGAGGAAGCGATGGTGGGACCCGATTCCAACAAGTGGCTTGGAGCCATGAAATCCGAAATAGAATCCATGTACGACAATCAAGTTTGGAACTTGGTTGATCCACTGATGGTGTCAAAACCATTGAATGTAAATGGGTTTTTAAGAAAAGGCCGATATGGATGGAAATGTTCACATCTATAAGGCGCGATTGGTGGCGAAAGGTTTTAAACAGATTCAAGGAGTTGATTATGATGAAACCTTCTCGCCCGTCGCAATGCTTAAATCTATTCGGATTATCCTAGCGATTGCTGCATATTTCGATTATGAGATATGGCGGATGGATGTCAAAACGACTTTCCTAAATGGAAACCTAAGCGAGGATGTATACATGATACAACCTCGGGGTTTTATCGATCCGAGAATCGCTGGAAGGATATGCAAGCTACGAAATCCATTTATGGATTGAAGCAAGCATCTCGGAGTTGGAATATTCGTTTTGATGAAGTAATCAAAGGGTTTGGTTTCATCAAAAACGAAGAAGAGGCTGTGTTTACAAAAGGTCGGTGGGAGCGCAATTGTATTTCTAATCTTATATGTGGATGACATATTGTTGATTGGAAATGATATCCCTATGCTAGAATCCGTCAAGTCTTCATTGAAAAATAGTTTTTCCATGAAAGACCTAGGGGAGGCAGCATACATATTAGCATTCGGATTCTATAGAGATAGATCCAAGAGGCTAATTGGATTAAGCCAAAGTACATACATTGACAAGGTGTTGAAAAGGTTCAACATGCATGATTCCAAGAAAGGTTTCTTGCCCATGTCACATGGCATTAATCTTAGCAAGAATCGGTGTCCTCGGACACATGATGAGCGGAATAAGATGGGTATGGTTCCATATGCTTCGGCAATTGGATCCATCATGTATGCCATGCTTTGTACACGCCCAGATGTCTCGTATGCTTTGAGTGCTACGAGCGAGATACGAGTCGAGATCCAGTGAAGGTCTTTGGACAGCCGTAAAGAATATCCTTAAGTACTTGAGAATAACTAAGGATATGTTCCTAGTCTATGGAGGTGAAGAAGAGCTCGTTGTAAGTGGTTACACCGATGCTAGCTTCCAAACGGACAAGGATGATTATAGATCGCAATCGGGTTCTTGTTGCTGAACGGAGCGCGATGGTGGAAGAGTTCCAAGCGGGATCACTTGCTGATTCTACAACGGAGGCCGAGTACATTTACGCCGGAAAGCGCAAAGGAGGCTGTTTGGATCAAGAAATTCGTTTCGAGCTTGGTGTGATGACTAGTACGACTGGTCCAATGTCTCTCTATTGTGATAATAGTGGAGCCATTGCGCAAGCCAAGGAGCCGAGGTCACATCGGAAGTCCAAACACATACTTCGGCGATATCATCTCATCCGCGAGATAGTGGACAGAGGTGATGTCAAGATATGCAAAGTGCACACGGATCTCAACATAGCCGATCCGCGACAAAACCTCTCCCTCGGCCGAAGCATGAGGCGCACACAAAGCAATGAGTATTAGATACTTACATGATTGACTCTAGTGCAAGTGGGAGATTGTTAGTGATATGCCCTAGAGGCAACATGGAGATGTTGGATATCACGTCAATGTTTATGTATAAATGAATAAAGTGTTATTCGGTTCCATGAAATAGACATCTTGTATTGATCAATAAGTACGTGACTTATTTATGAGACTCTATATGTATGAATCTATTTCTAAACGATCCACGATCATATGTCATATTGTTGGAACAAATATGATTCTAAGATCGGCATGTTTATTGATTGATGATCATGTCTCATAGATCATGGGTATGGAGATACCAAATCAATAAACATGGACACATGTGTTGGAGAACACATTGTTGGATAGACCCACCATGAGACACTACGGGAATTAATGTGCCATTAGTTGGTCTCGGGTAGTGTTGGTGCAAAGTCCTTAGACACGAGATCACCATGGATTCCAACATGTGTAGTAGCCTACTTTAGGACTACCAAACGCTATTCCGTAGCGGGTAGTTATAAAGGTAGTTTTCGGGTTTGCTATGAAACATGGAGTGGGATGTGAGTGATCAAGATGGAATTTGCCCCTCCTTTGGAGAGATATCTCTGGGCCCCTCGAGGTAATGGATTATGGAAATGCATGGCCATGCTAAGTTGATTGAGGAGTCAATCAACGGACGGATAATCCAATACGGTTCGAGTGAATTGTTAAGCTATTGAAGGGATGGCACACATCTTGCCTATAGCTTAACGGTATCGTGAGGCAAAGGGATTTGTGTACACATTACAGGTTGAGCCGATATTATTCTTGTATACTATGGTGTCAATATGTGCTGCTAGGCGCCGCTGTGAGTGGTCGGCTGAGTTGGACTCGAGCCGACGATCGGCTAAGTTAGACTATAGCCGAAACCGAGTATACCTGAACCTACAAGGTCGCACGCTTAAGGGGATAGAATAGATATTCGAGTTGGACTCGGATACGGCTCGATCGGATAGGGATCCGATCGGATAGAGTCCTATGGGCTTACGACGTGTGGGCGGCCAACTCTATGAGATACGGATGAGATCCGATTCAAAATAGAGTCCTGATCGGCCACTAGTCCCAGTCGGCCAACTCTATATAAAGGAGGAAGGGGTGGAGAGCTGTGGGATGTCAATTGTATGGCATTGAACCGAATCCGCAACAGAAGTCGCCGAGATCAATCTCCACGGAAACCCTCCCCACTTTCGAGCCAAACCCTAGCCTTGCATCGCGTGCTAGCACACGGGTGTTCGGCGTTCTGTCCCCGGACGTGTGGATACCGGTAGAGGCGCTGCTACGTTGCGCGCTGTTGATCGGCTTCGGATCGGCTGCGGTCGAGCGCATCGGAGCGAGGTGCGAGAACACAGTCGGACGACTCGGATCGGCTACGGCATCTGCGAATCGGTTGATTGGCGAATCGGCTGTCCCCGGGTATCGGCTGTCGGCTTGCGGGAATCGGCTACACAGTTCCAGATCGGATTGTCCTGATTGGCTATTCCGCTGCACTACACTCCAATCGGTAACGATCTATCGGCCCTTACTTGCAAGTGTTCCTGGTTTGCGCGGTAAAAGTTTTTGTTTTCGACTAGCGTAGCCTCCGCGTAACCCTTCAGTGTGGAGGGGAGGCAAGGGTTTAGGGTTTAGAGGGCGACATGGGGAGGGGGCCGTGGGAAGGGGGCGGCGAGGGGAGCGGGCGGCGTGGGGAGGGGGTGGCGGCGACGGCGACGGCGGCGGCGACGGCGACCGCGATGATGGCGGCGATTGTGATGGCATTGACGGCGACCTAAAAACCCTAGTGCGCGCATCACATTGTGGGGAAAAAGGGCGTGGCGGCGCTAACCTTCGGCGGGCGACGAAGACGGCGGTGCGGCGGGCCTCCGGCGACGACGACGGAGAAGAAGACGGCAGAGACGGCATGTGCCAGCGGCGTCCTAGGGCTCTACGACGGCGACGATGATGAAGACGATGAGTTGGTTGCTAAAACGGCTAAGTGTTCGGATCTCCCCGCGACCACTGCTATATATAGTCACGGCCTCTTTTGTCCCGATTGAAGCCATCAACCGGGACAAGAGATATTATAGTCCCGGTTGGTGGCTTCAACCGGGACAAAAGATAGGATCTCTAGTCCTAGTTGGAGCCAACAACCGGGATTAAAGATGGTGCGGTAGCCATGTGGCACGAGTAGGTGGGCATTTTTAGTCCGGTTGAAGCCACCAACCGGGACTAAAGATGGTTTCCGTCCATCCAAATTCTCCTCTAGTCCCGGTTGATTTTAAAAACCAAGATTAATGATTACTTGTATTTTATATTCATATATAATTAACATAAGTTCATATATTCATATATAATTAACATATGGCCTATTTGAAAAATATTTTAAATTGAAATAATAACATATAATTAACATTTGTCATGTTTAAAACTATTTTAAATTTAAATAATAATATATAATTAACATATGACCTATTTAAAAATATTTTAAAATTAAATAATAATATGTTATTAACATTTGTCATATTCAAAACTACTTTAAATTCTAATAAGTATATAGAATTAATATTTGCCTTATCTTTTTTGGGCAGTGCTTCTTTTTTCTTGCTCTTCTCCCTTTGCTTCATAATCTTTTTGTCTTGCTCTTTCTTAGATAATTTGACAACCACCTCATTCCGTGATGGCTCCCCGTGATTTAGAGGTGTGTTTTCTCTATTTTCAGCAGCAATGTTTAAGTTCTCGTTGCTAATGCAATCGTAAGATGGTACATGTAGTGGTCGATGTTGGCGGCGGCCGACGCGGTGATCGGCAGGTAGCCCGGCATGTCCATCTCCTCTTCCCTGATGACAAGATGATCAACCGTACGTTAAAATTCTAGACGATGAATGCGATCAATCCAAAGTTCCAGAATGGAGAAGAAATTAATTATGTTGACCTGATAACGAGATCCGCCGTCGTGCAGCCTCCTATTCCGGCCACCGCGCCATGATCGCCGGCGGCGTGGTGCAAGACGTCATCGTGATCACTACATGTCAATCGTTGTATGAGTTGTGGAGGATAAGGCATGCTAATTTCAATGCCTGGAAATAACTTTCCCTTTAAAAACTTCAAAAATCACCTTTCAACTTTCTTTTGAATATTTGTATTTATTTGATGTTTCTTTAAAGTTCGTCATTTGATTTATTTTATCAAATACCGATAGATCACAACGTCGAATTTACAAAAGAAACTGAGCTCGACCTTAGGATCGAAAAACACCATTGGAGAAGAAATGTTGAGACCACTGGTCCTGAAGGCAATAATTTACAATAGATTCAATAAGTTACAATAATTTACAATAAATTCAAATGATAGCAATGATATTCAATGATTCAATTTAATTTACATCGTCCATACATAAATTTAGCTAAGTGACATTTGTCGTCACGTACTTTCTCCGCACAATTGTTCCTTCGTTATGATCGTTGCGTGAGTAAGGGGTGTCCTCATTTGATAGGAGGATACTCGGGTCAACCACCACCACGAACGGAGGTTGCCCATCAAACTGATCGTAATCTTCGTCAGTTCTATCCTTGACTCCCACGATTTTCCTTTTACCTGAGAGAACCACATGGCGCTTTGGCTCGTCGGGCCCTTTCCCCTTCTTTGATTTGCTAGCCATGTCCTTGACATAGAAAACTTGTCGTACATCATTGGCAAGGACGAAGGGTTCGTCTGAGTATTCAACCTTTCTTAGGTCAACCGTTGTCATCCCACTTGCATCAATGGTTACGCCTCCACCACTGAGCCTAATCCACTGGCACCGAAACAGAGGGACCTTCAGAGGTCCATAGTCCAGCTCCCATATGTCATCGATGCTTTCGTAATATGTGCTAGCCGTACCGTCGTATCCCATGGCATTGATGCAGACTGCGCTGTTCTGTTTCGTGCTCTTTAAGTCTTGGGCCCGTGTGCAAAATGTGTACCCATTGATTTCATATGCCTGAAATGTGGTGATCGAGCAAGATGGTCCCCTCGCCAAGAAGGCCAGTTGTTGGTCAAGGCTCGTGTTGCCCATGAGACGTTGTCATAGCCAAGCAGGGAATGCATCGATATGATGGTGTGTAATCCAGGCATCCATCTTACCAATGTTTTCGGAGCAAACAATCGCCAAGTGATCCTCGATGTAAGAAGCCACCAAGGAAGATTGTTGCAACACGGTCCAATGTGCTTTCCTGTACAAGTCATTGTCTATGTTCATTATTGCCTTCCTTCCAAGAGTTCCCTTCCCCCGTAGTCTACCTTCATGGCTTGATTCAGGCACCCCGATGGGACGAAGGTCTTCAATAAAGTTGACGCAAAACTCAATCACCTCATCTGTTCCATATCCCTTGGTGATGCTGGCCTCCGAACGCGAACGGTTACGGATGTACTTCTTTAGAACGCCCATATACCTCTCGAAAGGGAACATGTTGTGTAGGAATACCGAACCAAGGATATGGATCTCTTTGACAAGGTGGCATAGGAGATGCGTCATGATATTAAAGAAGGGTGGAGGAAAGATCATCTCAAAGCTGACAAGACATTGGACCACATCATTTTGAAAGTCTTCTAGTCTGTCTGGATCGACGATCTTCTGTGAAATTGTGTTCAAGAAAGTACATAGCTTTGTTATTTTTGCCCGGACATTATCGAGAAGGATACCCCGAATTATAACGGGAAGCAGCTGTGTCATCAGCACGTGGCAGTCATGGGACTTTAGATTTGTGAACTTCTTATCCTTCGTGCTTATTATTTCCTTTATATTTGAGGAGTATCCAGACGGTACCTTGATGCTGTCCAGGCATTCAAACATTATTTCCTTCTCTGCCTTGCTTAGAGTGTAGCTGGCTGGACTTAGGTATTGGGCTCCTTTCTCCTTTGGTTGTGGGTGAAGGCCATCGCGTTGTGCCACATGTTTCAGATCGTTATGTGTCTCAAGTGTATCTTTTGATTTTGCATACACACCTAGGAAGCCAAGCAGGTTTACGCAAAGGTTCTTGGTGAGGTGCATCACGTTGATTGCGTGGCGGACGTCCAAGACTTCCCAGTAGCGCAACTCCCAAAAATTGACTTCCTTCTTCCACATCGCCGCGTGACCACCTTCACTTGCTATAGGTTGGTTGCTGGGTCCCTTTCCAAATACTACTTTGAGGTCTTTCACCATGGCAAACACGGCCTTTCCGTTGCGATGCTTTGGCTTAGTACGATGGTCTGCCTTTTGATCAAAATGTTTGCCTCTTCTCCGGACAGGGTGGCTTGCAGCAAGAAAGCGACGATGGCCCATGTACACTACCTTCTTACAGTGTTTCAGGTACGTACACTCAGTCTCATCCATACAATGGGTGCAAGCGTTGTACCCCTTGTTTGACTGTCCGGATAGGTTGCCAAGTGCAGGCCAATCGTTGATGGTAACAAACAGCAACCCTCGTAGGTTAAACTGCTCCTGTTTATCCTCATCCCACACGAAAACACCTTCTTTCTTCCATAGCAGTTTTAGATCTTCGATCAGCGGTCTCAGATACAAATCAATGTTGTTACCAGGTTGCTTCGGGCCTTGAATAATAACCGGCATCTGAATGTACTTCCTCTTCATGCATAGCCAAGGCGGGAGGTTGTAGATACACATCGTTACAGGCCAAGTGCTATGTCCGCTGCTCATCTCTCCAAAAGGATTCATGCCGTCCGTGCTTAAGACGAACCTTAGGTTTCTTGCATCCTCGCTGAAGTCTTTAAATGTTCTGTTGATGTTTCGCCACTGTGACCCATCGGCGAGATGTCTCAGCATGCTGTCTTGTAGGCGTTCTTCCGCGTGCCAGCGCATCATCCTTGCATGCTCCTTGTTCTTGAACAGACGCTTCAGTCATGGTATTATAGGAAAATGCCACATCACCTTAGCAGGAACCCTTTTCTTCGAAGGCCGTCCGTCAACTTCGCCTGGATCATCTCATCTGTTCTTGTATCGAAGTGCTTTACAAACTGGACATGCTTCTAGGTTCTCGTACTCCTGACCGCGGTAGAGGATACAATCGTTAGGACATGCGTGTATCTTCTGTACCTCTAGTCCTAGAGGGCAGATTAACTTCTTAGCCTCGTACGTTGATTCCGGCAATTCGTTTCCCTCTGGAAGAATGTTCTTCACGAGTTTTAGTAACAAGCCAAATGCCTTGTCACTGACACCATTTTTGGCCTTACATTGCAAGAATTCCAGCGTGGTACCCAACTTTTTGTGCCCTTGTTCACAGCCTGGGTACAAGGACCTTTTGTGGTCCGCCAATTTCTGCACCTCCTTTACGCATCTGCAGTCCCCCTGTACGTCGTGCAACATCTGACCAAGGTCATCGGCACCGTCGTTTTCTTTAGCATCCCCCCCCCCGCCATTGCAACCCCCACCTCTCCGTGCGATGTCCAGCAATTGTAGTGAGGCGTGAATCACGATTGAAACAAGTGGGCATGAATAATTCTTGATGTAGAATACTCCTTCTCGTTTTTGCACTTTTTGCATGGACAACGTATGAAACCCTTACGCTTGTTGGCATCGACCACACTCAAAAAATAATGCATGCCTTGAATAAACTCTCTCGACCGTCGATCCGCGTTCTACATCCATTGCCGATCCATCTTCATGGAATGCACAAAAATCGTAAGAAAATTCCACGAAATTCGATCCATTTAAATATTATTACAATAATTATATATATATGTAATGAGACAATAATTATATACAAATCCAACATACGTAATGGGTTGTTCTAAAAAAATAGAATTATTCTTAAAATGTCTTTTAAAGTGGTAAACATAAAATTAATTAATTATTTTGCATCTATTTTAAAAGGTCTTTTGTCATCTATTTTATAACTTTTTGTCCAAAAGATTCTCTCTCATCATTTTTCATAAACATTTTTTGAGATAAAATTGTACGGACTAAATTCCTACAATGTAATGTGCTAAGCATACTTTTCTTCCTCTTTATTTTTCCTAACTTTTTTCTCAACACAATGTAATGTGCTTAGCAAAATAATTAGTCCAAACAAATTTTCTCTCTCCTCATGTTTACAAAAAAAATCTAGAGATGAAAATGTAAAGAAAACAACCGTAAAATGCGAAGTGCTAAGCATAGATCATAAAAGAAAGAAGTTGCTAACCTTGTAGATAGCAAAGATTTATGTATTATCACCAAAACAAAATCACAAAAAAATTTGGCAGCACCTCCCTCTAGCTAGAGAAAATTTTGAAGACAAGCGTAGCTAGCTTGGGCTGGAGAAGGAAGAAGGAGTATAAAAGCAAGCCATCTTTAGTCCGGTTGGTGTTATTAACCAGGGACTAAAGATGGTGTCGATCGCTGAACACCGTCGAGCGTCGGGCATCTTTAATCCGGTTAGTAGCACCAACCGGGACAAAATAGCATCTTTAGTCCCGGTTTATGTTACCAACCGGGACTAAAGATGCCTAGCGCCGAAAACCTCGACAATATTTGAACCGGGACTAAAGACCGGTTCGTGTCACGAACCGGAATTAATGTTCCTAGAAATCCATAGACTTTTTATACGGGACTAGAAATATTTTTAGTCCGGGTACTATTCAAACCGGGGCTATTATGGATTTTGGCACTTCAACCGAGAATAGTTTCTCCAGTAGTGGTTCCTGCAATCGTGGCTCGGTTTATGCGAGAACTGTCAAACCAAATTAAAGGATTGTCGCCTTGATCTCGCCTAAAAAGAGGTGAATAGACATTTAAAAATTTTAATTAAATGTAAAAGCTAATCTTTACAAATATTTTACAATATTTTTGGATATTTTAAAATATTTTTAGATATTTGAAAAATCTCAGATTTACATGTAAGCTTAAGGCAAGCAAAAGGTGATAGCGACACAAGAGAGGGGTTTGCACAAACAACGACTAAACTAGTAACGACTAAACTACTAGCGACACCAAATAACGAAGTTATAGGAGTGAGAGAGATATATCATCGAAATTATTACAAGTCAATGTGTTACCGAAGGTCAAATCCTAGAGGGATTCTACTCTCCATTAAGGGCTTCACAATAAGCGGGTATTTTCCAACCCTCTCTTTCCACTAAGGGTATCTATTCCCTTTCGAAGGTGAGATCTCGACGACCTTCACAAACTTTCTCGGCACACCGCAAACAAATCGGTGTTTTGAGGTTGACTCCTAGCCGTCTAAGTGTCCTCAATCACCAGGAGTAACAAATGCAACAAAGATTTCTTGGG
This sequence comes from Oryza australiensis, assembly GCA_019925245.2. NCBI lineage: Eukaryota > Viridiplantae > Streptophyta > Magnoliopsida > Poales > Poaceae > Oryza > Oryza australiensis. Next base: position 233,965 of record JAIFGZ020000731.1, read on the forward strand.
GATGAATCAAGTGCTCAACAAATCTTCACAAAGTTGACACCAAGCACTCAAACAAACTCAAATGAAACCTCTCTCACACAAAAATTTAAGATTGAAGATCGATCGAGAGGAAGAAGTGAGAAGGCAAGGCTCAAAATGAATCTCAAACCAACACAAGCCAAGGACACAAGATAAGCAATGGAGCCAACAACCTTGACTTGGGAGTGAAGAAGGCAATTTATAGTCATAGCCTCAGATATGCCTGTTGGAGGTGAAGAATCCCTTGTTCAAAAATTCCGAAAACCATTTTTGGACAAGTCCGAAAAAAATATCCACTTTAGAACAACAAGTCCGAAAATGACCAAAACCAAAACTTGATACATAGTCATTTTTGGAAATTACAAAAAGTCACTTTAGGAAAAATTCAAAAATCACTTTAGGACAAGTCCAAAAATGACGAGAACCAAAACTTTGATGCACAACCATTTTTGGAAATTCCAAAAATCACTTTAGGATAAGTCTGAAATTGACCGGTGCCAAATTTTAGCGCACGACCATTTTTGGAAATTTCAAAAATCACTTTCAAATAGGTCCGAAAACACCGAAGTAAAAAGTAAGGAATGAGAACCACTTCTAAAAATATTTTGAGCACCAAATTCATCCATAGACATCAAGGCAACATCCTCTTAATAGTACAGCTTTCCGACAAACTCAAGAGCAAATAGAAAAGCTATACTAATACGAATACATTTATGTTCATTTTCTTTCGTTGTTTTGATCAATGCTAATATAGAATTCGGCTTGATGTACATCAACGAATCACATTCTCTTGATCTTTCAACATTTCATCTTGCACTTCTTATTTACCAAGGGTTGATCCTCAGCAACTTGTGACATCCTATGGACTTGATCGGTTCATCGGTATTAGGCCAAACACTTGCTCCTTCACTACTGCGTCGGGTCCTTCGGTGCCAAACCTTCGCTTTCCCTTCTTCCATGCATGGTCCATCGCGTAGCCAAGTCTTGCCAACCCTTCACCTTCTCTTGCCATCTTTTGTCACTTGTAGGCTTAGATCACAATGAAACTTGTATTGCATTTTCTTCATCATTTTCATCGGCTCTCCATCAAACTAATATCTTGCTTATACACTCAATAAGCGCATTAGTCCCTTAATCATTTGTCATCAATTAACCAAAACTCAATAGGGGCGTGGATGCTCTTTCACTGAGGTAGAGTCAAACCAAGGTAGACCGAGCCGGACGACTCAACGTCTTTATCCCACAAGAAATGGGCCACAAAAAAGGTGAAGAGGTGGGGGTTCAAACTTGGATCGCTTGGCCGAGAGCTCGTAGACTCAACTACTAGGCCGACTTGATGATGCTGATTTGCAAGATATACACATTGTATAATAGGTTTCCAGTTCAACATTTGAACCGGCCGACCCAACGGTTGGATAGCTAGACTGGTGAACTAGGAGTTGGGAGCTCGCTCGGTTCGATACCTGGTCTAGTTTTTTCAATTATGAGGTGACGCACGGGCTTGGCAACCACGATCTTGGAGAAACTATGATGACGTGAGAAGAAGGGGATCCTAAAGCTCCGCCATGCAACCACCTCCATCTCCCTCGATCTATCCTTTGCAAGCTCTGGGCGGCTGGAACCGGTTCCCCTGAGACAGTGAGAAGTGGCAAGTAGCTAGCGACAACGAGAGAGTTTAGCTACATCGTGTATTTCTAGCCAAATCCTAAAATCAAAAACTTTTTGCCCATGAACTATACATTAAAATTAACTTATATAGACTAATAGTTATATCTCAAATCAGTCTGCCTGAATTGGTTCATCCCCAAACCACGAGATGCAGGGCATCATCAGATGCAACCAAGCCATCGAGCTTCGGAAATGTTCTAATTTCCAGCTCTTACTGCGCATCTAACACTGTTGGGGAAACCCACAATTGTCTCAGTTTGTAACCCCTTTTGTCCCGGTTATCAAACCGGGACTCGAAAGCGCGGTAAAAATTGCTTTCTTTAGCCCCGGTAGAAATAACCGAGACTAAGGAAGCATCTTTAGTCTCGGTTGTTAACACCAACCGGTACTCAAGATGGTGGCGCCACGTGGTTGGCTCCGCCATCTTTAGTCTGGTTGGTGTTATCAAACGAGGTTGAAGATTTTTTAATTTTCCTCCTGCTACTAGCTTGTTGCTTGTTAATTATATGTTATGCATACATATTTTACACACACACATATATATATATATTTATACATATATATGCAACATGCATATGTATGTATAAATATATATTTTACACACATATAAATTAATTAAGGAAATATGTACATATATTACCAAAATATGTACACACATAAATATCCACATATATTACTGTTCTATATCGTATGTTACAAAAAATTCTCTACGTTGTGGATCCAGGGTTCTATGTTGCTCACACTAAAGTAGAACTCTCCCACGGGATCGATAATATGCTCGTTGATAAATCCCATCACTTCTTCTTGAGCGGCTGTATGAAACTCGCGGTGGGGGAGTTTGTCCCTTGCATAATGTCATTCGAATAAATGAGAAATAAATATATGAAATCAATAAGAAATCGAGATGTAATGTATGAATGTCTGTTATATGTACATCTAGATCATGGGGTCCTGTGACTTGGGTAACTAGGCGGTGAATGTAGTCGCAGACGTAGTAGTTGCACAAGTTTGTCCCCTTCCAAAGATTATCGGCACCTGAAAATAGCAAAGGACACACGGGATCAAATCGTATTATCACAACAACGAAAGACTACATCCCGGCCAGTCGGCCGACTCATGCAACCGACGCCGTGCACCGCCCCTCACAACAGGAATCACACAACGATTTAAGGCATACACTTAATCGGCGTCACCGTGAACGGGAGAATTGTGCCTACCATGAAGACCGAAGATATTCTCTTGACAATGGTGACGATGGAGTCCTTGCCTTCACACATGATTTGCGTCGAGTGGATTGGCCAACTGGTTTTAAAACGGTGGGGATAAAAAGTATGACGTTAAGATCGACCACGAGTCATGGCTTACCGTCTACACCATGGCCATCCGCGTAGCGGGAGGAGATAGCAAAGCTATGGCAAATTATCCGTCCGTCGCACTCATCGACTCAGCTAGGAGTTGGTTGGTTGGTTTACTAAGGGGCTCAATCGACTCTTGCGGCCAACTTATAGACCACTTATTGCCAACTTTCAATGCACCTTTGAAAGACCGGGAACCCACTTTGATGTGTATCACATAATTCACAAGCCTGATGAGTCCTTAAAACATTACATCCGGCGTTTTTAAAACCCATAAAAAGATCCACCGATGTCACCGACGACGTCATCATCGTTGCCTTCCGAAAGGAGATCCGTGACGAGCTACTCATTGGAAAGTTTTGATGCAAGCCCCCAAGGACGGTTAAGAAGCTATTTGAGATGACTAATTCTTATGCTAAATTGGATGGGGCTATCAAGGCATCGTGCCAAGAAAAGTAGTCAAGAAGCAGCTAGCGCCCTAAGAAAGACAACGACACCAACAATAAAAAAGATAGCAAGCGTAAGCTCGAGGATCCGGTGGCCACGGCTTCCAACTACCAACAACAACGCCCGTGCGTTAGTACCTACGACAAAGTTATGAACGACCCTTGTCTGCATCATCCCAACTCCAAGCATGCAACAAAGGACTATTTCATCTACAAAAAATTTGCTGAAGAATATGCAGCTCAGCTCAAACTTGCTGTTGGCGAAGGGACTTCAGGGCACAAGAAGGATGATGGAGATGCCAACGCAGGAACATTTCAAGACCATCGAACTGAGATAAATCATATCTTCGAAGGCCTGCTTGCATGAGTCCAAGAGAAAGCATAAGCTTACTGACTGGGAGCTCAACACGATTCAACCAGAAGTCCCCCAATATTTACAATGTCTGAGGTGGCAATCATGTTCGACCGCTCGGATCATCTTGACCAAGTGGCTCACCGGGGCGGTACCCCCTGGTGCTGGACCTAGTGGTTCGCAACATCAAATTGAAGCGTGTCCTCATTGATAGTGGTAGCACGCTCAACATCCTCGCACCAATACACTGGATGAGATGCGATTCCAAATCCAAGTCGAAGCCGAGTTTACTGTTTCACGGGGCAATCCCTGGGTTATCTTCAACACCACTCGGGCAGTTCTCTCTTACAGTCACCTTTGGCACCAAAGATAATTTTCAAACCGAAAAAATTTGCTTGAAAGTTGCTAACTTTGAGGCAGCTTACTGTTGGTATTTCTTACGATCACAGATTAATCCGCAAGCTCACGGATATACCGTTGTAGCATTTCACCCAGAAGTATTCTAGGGTATTGTATTTTTATCCCAAATGAAGATGGCGGTCAAGAAAAGAATAGTAAGTTATTATTAATATTCATATGTTATAGTTGAGCTACCAAAGTCTAAGCAGGGGTAAGAGGTAAATGATAAAGGGTAGTGTGAATAAATAATATATTAATGCTAAGTGGAGAGTATAGTGTTAGAGCTAAGTTTCTAATTTACATCTAATATAATTGCACAGATTATATAAACAATTATGTTCATGGTTAGTTACCCAGTTCTATGCATCCAGGCCTATGGGGCGTCTCTAGTGGCCCGGCCTGTCACCCAGAGTTGATCTCTTACCGTTCGCCCTACACCATACTGCAACCTGGAGGATTACAAATGACGGACAGGGCTGTCATCACTTGTCGCCTGCCTCTACAACCCGTGGGATATGACCATAACCAATGTCTATGAAACATACTAAGCACCACGCTTACATCACCATAAATACTTGTTAACGACCAAAGTTGGTAAGCCGACCATCAGATTTGGAATTAAAGCCGAACCGGATTTGGAGGAGATAGTGGTTCTCGGAGATAAGAGTGCACATCGGCTTAGACCGAATTGGCTAAGGTGTTCATCGGCTAAGACCGAGTCCGACAAGGATGGACGATGTAGCCGATTCCGATAAGGATAGCCGATGCAGTCGATCTCGGTAAAAGGGACGTTGGAATCATCATTGGATTCGGTTGAAGCGCTTCATGAGGATTGCCATGCATGGATGAAGTCCAAAGAAGGCAATTGTATCTATTAATTAGGTTGTTTTAAATAATTTCCTTATAGATTGTAACCAGTAAGAGTCCACCTAGGGGACTTATCTATAGTTTTAATTGTAATAGAGATAGGAATCATGTCCGACAAGGACATATCATGTATCTAGGTATAAATATGACCCAAGACCTTGTAAACAACAACAATAATCAGTTCAATACAACTTTGGCGCATCACCACCTTTTTCCTTTCAATTACATCGACGAGTTTTTGCTTTCGAGTTGGGCTGAATCGGGTTCGATCTCCGACGAGAGGTAAAGCTTGTTATGGCGGCTTGCGCTCTCGGGATTAGTGCTTCCATCTTTATGACACTCTAATCGTGTTTATGTAAATCGTCGAGTTATCATATATGCTATATAATATAGAACGATATTGTTGTCTAACCCTAATCGGCTAGCATCTGTTACCAGACAACTGCCAATAGGGTTAGGTATCAACGTCGGCTTAGATTATATAGTGTATCCACCATCTCGAAAGGTTTTCATAGACTTGTTTAGATCTTATACTTCTCTCTATGCTTAGTGCTGCATCGGTTAAGTCTGACCTACTAAGTATTATCTAGAATCAGAATCTCTATCTTGTCTCATGATTGCTATTAGAGATAGTATCGGGGTTTTAGCGGATCTTACTTGGTTTAGTTATCTTGTTTCTTACATTTTTATTTGATATGCTAAATCTGCCCTTTATATTAAGATCTTACTATGATGAAATATGTTAAGCTTGTTATCGATCTGTTAGGTTATCTTAACACTTGATCGATTCTTGTTTAATGTATTTAATCTATATTGATATCTTAGTATAAAGTAGTATCGGAGTACTAGCTGATACATGTTAGATTTATGACATCGGCTATGCTATAAATACATATAATCTTTGTTTTAAAGTACTTTTAGATATAAGTGATTTATACTGTCTCGGCATGCTGCCGATCTATCCCAATCACTTTGTTTAAATGTATTTCGAAACCTAGATTATATATTATGAATATCTACAACCGATCGATTAAATCTAATTTTCCATTGCCGATTCTATGCATACAACATCGGCACAATATCGAACGATACGTCATCGGCCATTAGCCGATTGGCTATCGTTTACGGACTAACTCTATTTTCTTTCTTTGTTTCTTGTTGGTTATAAGATCAAACCAACTGGCATGCCTACAAACCTCAAAAGCAAGATTTGGACCTGCACTAGAGTTAAACAGACCTCTCAAGCTAGTGCGTGACATTTTTACCGTCAATACGCTTTTCGCACGCCTGGTGGGACACAAGACATCATGGTGGACATCAAGTCATCTAAAATTGACCCAGTGAACATCATCCCTGTCACCATGGATAAATTAACTCCGAGAACAAAAGGCTGAGTTCAAGGAGATGATGAACAAACTACGAGTCAATTTTTGCACTCGTTCGTTCGACTCGCTCGTGCATGGTGGTTCAATGGTACAAGGTAGTTTTTCCAGGCAATGATGAGCCCGAGTCATGTTCTGGCAAGGAAAGCAAGCCTCAGGACATCAAGTAAGAAGAAGGCCCTACGGAGTTCAACAATCTACAAGATCGGATCGATTATGCCGTGCATCATGCGATGATCAACCAATTAGGGATCCTTGTTAACACCTTAAACATCATGATCAATTCCGTGGTTGATAGCAGGATTGCTGAGCATCAAGCTAAGGGGACGGTATTTCTTCTTGAAGGCAATTTCCCACCATATAGGAGTCTGGTTACTGGCAAACAACAACTTGTTTCAGGGGTAGTTCCCGAACAGCTGATGGCATCAGCATTGACACGTGGCAAGCCGATTGCATCATCATCGGCACAGAAGCAACCAGAGTTCAATCCTTTTGTTCTGGTCAAACCGCAACCTCAACACATGGGGCAACATCCCTCAGGTTTCTCAAGACCAAATTGTGGCCATGTTCAGGACAAACCAGCCGATCATTGAGCCGATTCAGTAGATACCGATGAAGCAACAGACACCGATCCCGCAGCAACATCAGCCTATCGGTTCTCAGTCTGTTCATGATTGGTAACCCCATATGCTGCATCAGCCTCCTCAACATCACATGGGGGGGCAATGGTAATTTCCAATATCAACCACATTCACCTCAAGTGCAGTATCGGCAAGGGGCATCACCTCAACCCTAGTACTTGCCTCAATTCAACCAGTTTGAGCCGATACAATTTCAAGGAGCACCTCAGCAGAAGCCTTGGGCTGACATGATTGCTGATGTGATTAGGGAACAATTTGGTTTGAAGCCTAAGGACACTACTAACTTGTATCGGCATCTATACCCAGAATACTTTGAGTGGGTACCATTGCCAAACCGATACAAGGTACCAGATTTTTCAAAATTCTCACGGCAAGACAATGTGTCAACTTATGAGCATGTCAGCCGATTCTTGACTTAGTGTGGTGAGGCATCGGCTACTGATGCTCTGAGGGTTAGATTGTTTCCCTTGTCCTTATCTGGATCGACTTTTACATGGTTTTCATCTTTACCGTATAATTCTATCCAAAGCTGGGCTGATCTAGAAAAACAGTTTCATAAGTACTTCTATAGTGGAATCCATGAGATAAAATTGTCCGATCTGACAACTATCAGGAAAAAGCATGATGTATCTGTTCAAGACTACATTCGAGGTTTAGAGACATGAGGAACATATGTTACAACCTGATTTTGTCATATTCCCAGTCGGTGATCTTGCCTTCCAAGGTTTATTGATGCCTATTAAGGAAAGGTTTTTGGCTCAAGACTTGGAAAGCTTGGCTCACTTGGCTCAAAAGGTAACAACACATGAACAAAGATTTCAAGAAGCCAAGAAAGCTTTTAGAAAGGTTAGCCACGTTGCATATACCTATGAGTCCGAAGAAGATGAAGATGACTCCAAGTAGCAAGCGCGAATGGGCAAGAAACAAGAAGGTTGTTACATGCCATTGGGTCAAAAATTTGGCAAAGGAGGAAAAATATGACTTTGACATTACCAAGGTTGATAAAATTTTTGATCGCTACTTGGGAGAAACATGTCCAACTTCACGCTAGCCATGTGATTCCATTGGCTAAGGAGTTAAGAAAGAGAAAATATTGCAAGTGGCACAATACTAGATCTCACAACACGAATGACTGCAAGATTTTCAGGCAGCAGATCCAATCGGCTATTGAAGCAGGGAAAATAAAATTTAAAGATTCGAAAAAGCCGATGAAAGTTGATGGTAATCCTTTTCCTGTCAACATGGTTCACACAAGTGGAAGAGCGATCGATAGAAAGGATTACCGGTCCACGCACTCAACTCCGCGAATCATCAACAAATATCGGAGGAAGCATGATAGGCGGGAAGAGAGATGCTTGTGAAGATGACGATTTGATCCCCATTGGAGTTGTGAATTCTTTAGATTTTGCTGGAATGAAGGGATGAGGCTGCCATCAATAGAAGACTGTCCGGCATGCAGTTACGACGAGGATTATGCTAGAAGTTCAAGCCGATCTGGTCCTAAGGGAAATCGGCTAAAACAAAGGAAACTCCCTGTTCATCAGAGATTGGGTCCAATTTATCAGGATTTTCTATAGGAGGATTTTGATGAAGATGAAGATGAGACCATGAACCCACAATGGTGCCCTTCTCGTACTTTCACTAAAGTGAGAAGAGGAGGGTTCAAAGGATGAAGAGCAAGGGACGTTTCCATGAGGTATAAGAGGAAATCAACCATCGGCGAAGAGGAAAAAGCAAGAGAACTAAAAGAAAGAGTGGCGTGTTAAGAGCAAGATGCTCTCACCGATGAGATCAAAGCCGATAAGGTAAAAAGGACAAGACAAGAGAAAGGTTGTTGCTTCGCATCGGTTAACATGGTATTTGTATTACTAGCGAGAATATGAGGCTAGCCAAGCCGATGCAGATCTTGTGGAAGAATCCTTAGCCAAGTTGGTTTTGTCCCCAGAACAAGCTATCTTTGAGAAACTAGAGGGGACAGGGCATCAACACCTCATGCCACTATATGTCAAAGGATTTGTTAATGGCAAGCCGATGTCCAAGATGTTCGTTGATGGTGGAGCTGCTGTGAACTTGATGTGTGTCACGCCCAGAAATTCACACCGTAATTTCCATAGCTAATTTGTGCATTAAATCCTCGTCCAAGCATCAGCCGAGGTACACAAAACGACATTATTGATAATACAGAAACCACGTCTTAGAAAAAATATAAAAGAGTTACACAAATGCAGTGGAAAGAAAATAAAACTGACTTAAGGTAAACTTGACTCGAGCGAAGCGAAACCCCAACACCACAGCTAACCCTTGACGGCGAACAAACCTACACTTCTTCAGAGACCTCCTCGACCTCAACCTCTGGTACCGAAGGGGGAAAAAGAGCAAGACAGAGTACAACCACCGTACTCAACAAGTCATACCGGAAGAGGAGGTATGATGCAGGATAAATATCAAGGAAAGGGATAATAGGCTCAATTTGCATAAACAACATTGCAGAAATAATAATAATAGTTGAAATCAGTAAAATAGTAGTAATAATTAAGCAGTATTAAATAAACACCGTCCAACGTTAAAACCACATTGCAATAGGCCCAACCATCCATCTATACTAAACAAAACCCAATAGTTTATTCATGTAAATAAGTGAGACTAATCAAGGTGAATCTGATCGATCGCCCGAACCGTGGGCACGACTATTCGAATAGTTTTATTCTGATCAGAGGTGTACAACTGTACCCACAAGACACAATTCCACGACACGTTACCATGTGCCGGAGTACCACCATGATACCCTGGAAAGGAAGTGTGACAGGACCCTTCACATAACCACCATCTAACCAATCGTACCACACCAAGGTTTCACCCCAATTCCCATTGGGGTAATGGGCACCCCCCTCTCGTGCCGCGGTGAATCCGAAAGCCGATCAACCCTTAAGACCGGGGCCGACCCAACTCGATCATGCCCACTCTCACTAGGGTACGTCGGCTAGAGACAGTTATGCTACAGACCCAGCCATTAACAATGCTGGCTTGTGGTATGCACGGTAATTCTTCCAGGGTTTCCCGAGAACCGGTCCTTAATTATCATGAGCACCCTATCCAATATCCAACCTTGTGCTCATGACCCACCATTGTCATATTTCGGTATTTATTAGCGCAGGGTCACATACTTGACATCATCTGAGTATGAGTCTCTAATGTAATACTTGATTAATGTGGTTCCCTTAAGTGAGCTAGTTGAACTAAGCACGACTAAGCATGTTCTAAACTATCCGCTTGTCATATTGATCCCAAGTTATCAATGGTATAAGGTAAACAATCCCTATGGTTGAGTACAATAGGTATAGTAATCCCATAATATAATATGATCAATGTAAAGTATGACTTGCGTTGCTCGGAGACTGGGAACCTCGATGACTACTTCGAGGTAGACGGACTCGCGGAAAGCTCGAGTATCTACATGATAAACAAAGAATACAACAATACACCATAAAAGTCTACTGAAACAGCACTGAAAATTATTTTTAATGGATTCCTGACATTTTTCTGGATTTAATGAAATTTGAATGGACTAAAACGGAGCTCGGATTAAAAAGATATGAATTTTATAAGTTTAATTGTGATTTTTAAACTAAACAGAAAAGACTAAATTAATTATTGCGCAATTAAGTCCGGGATGACGTCGCTTGCGTGGGACTAGGCTAGGGCTGACATCATGCGACATCGGCATGCGGCGGCGCGTCGGTGCGCGTCGCCCTAGGGTGACATCGGCGCTCCCCGACGCAGCGCGCGGGCGGCTCGGTCCGTGGTGGACCGATCCACGGCGAGAGGCGGCGGGGACGCGTGGCGGACCCCGGTTGGGCAGCGCGGTGGTGGCTCGGATGCTGCCACGCGGCGTGCATCCGAGAGGGCGGCGGCGATCGGACGACGGGCGAGGCTACGGGATCGGGCGGCTCGGATGCGCCCGATCCGGCCGATCGGACGGTGCGGGAGGGGTAGCAGCTAGGGTTAGGGTTTGCGCGGGTGCGGCGGCTTGAGCTCGCCGGCCATGGCGCGCGACGGCCGGCCGGGCTCAGTGATGCAGAAAGCGGCGGCGGGTGGCGCGGAGCTCGGGGGCAACGCGGAGAAGAGCCGTGGCTCGGGACGGCTCGGGATAACGGCGCGCCTCGGAAACCGAAAGGAAAGTGTGGCAGCGCACTCACCGCAAATGGGAAAGAAGCACGGCGGCCGCCGACGGAGAATTTAGGCGACGACGATTTAGGGCACGGAAACAACGACGCAAAAGGGATCGGGCGGCGAGCTCGCGGGGATTTTATGGGGCGGAAAGAGTTTGGATTGCACACGGGATAAGCGCGAATTCCTTGCCGAAGCAATCGGACTCGGAGAGAGAGAACAAAAATGGTGGCAGTGGTTTGCGTGTAGATAAGGGCGCCTCGGCGTGTGCAAGATGCCGGCGGGGTTGTGACGATTCGGGCTCGGGCCTGCGTGGGTCCGACGTGGCACGGGGACACGCGGAGGTTGCGGGCGGCCGCTCGCATGGTGGCGGTGATGGCTTGGGCCGGCCGGGCGCAGGAAGGCGACCCGATAGGTGGGCGCACTGTCGGTGCGCGGGTGCAAGGAGGCCGGCGGCAGACTTGGCGCACGTCGGTCGGGTGCTTGGGCGCTCAGCCCAAGGCCGGAGGGAGAGGGGAGGCCGGCGGGGTGGCAGCTGGGCCGGAAGGAGCTTGGCCGACGGCCCGATTAGGGGAAAAAGAGCGGGAGCCGTACGGGCCTTAATTAAATTGATGATTTCTTATTTAATTGATTAAAAATACTTAGAATGCTCTAAAAATTCCTGTAAAAATCTTGTTAGTGTATTTTGACACGTAGAATTTAAGAAAAATCCTACCATGCCATTTCCATTTATTAAATGCATTTTAAAATAATTTTGACTCAGATTAATTCCAGAAATTCCGATTATTTCGGGGTAAATTATTTAAGCGATTTAGGGGCTAAACTCGAGGTGCGACAAACCTACCCCCCTTTAACGGAATCTCGACCACGAGATTCGGAGGCAGTGGCGAAGAGGTGCGGGTGCGTGGCCTTCAGCTCATCTTCTCTTTCCCAAGTAGCTTCCTCTTCTGAGTAACCCGATGACCTTGTTTCGAGTCCTTCTTTCACCTGGTCTCGAGGATACGAGCCGGTCTCTCCACATAGGTCAAGTCCTCCTTAATTTCAATCGTCCGGACTCGCCCGCTCTTCCGTACCCTCAAACACTTCTTTAAATGAGACACGTGAAACACGTTGTGAATACCACCATGTTGGATGGAAGTTCAAGCCGATAGGCTACTTCTCCTCGACGTTCCCAAATTCCGTATGGTTCTACAAAATGTGGTGCCAACTTGCCTTTGGTTTGGAAACGGTGTACTCCCTGAGCGGTGTAACACGAAGGTACACAAAATCCCCGCTTCAAAAGTGAGATCTCTTTGACGATTGTTTGCATAGCTCTTCTGCCGAGACTGTGCAATTCTCAATCTTTGCCGAATTGTTCGGACTTTTGCTTCGCTTCGCTTATCATTTACGTGCCAAACAACCGACGTTGACCAATCTAATCCCAAAAAAGGGGTGTGCGGCACTTCCGTCCATACAACGCCTCATAGGGTGCCATTTGAATGCTCGCTTGATAACTGTTGTTATAGGAGAATTTTGCATAAGGCAAACTCTTGTCCCACGCTTTACCAAATTCAAGCGCACATGCTCTCAACATGTCTTCCAGAATTTGATTCACTCTCTCAGTTTGACCATCTGTTTGCGGATGATAGGCCGTACTAAAGTTCAAACGGGGACCAAGCTGTTCTTGCAACTTCTTCCAGAACTTGGAAGTAAACTGACTTCCTCAGTCAGACACGATGTTCTTAGGCACTGCATGTAAACGCATGATTCTAGCAAGGTATAGCTCTGCCAGCTTCTTTCCCGAGTAGGTAGTATGCACTGGTATGAAGTGAGCCACTTTCGTGAGTCGATCCATAACGACCCAAATTGAATCATCCCCTGACGATGTGCGGGGTAAACCCGTGATGACTCCATTCCAATTTCTTCCCACTTCCATTCCAGAATTTGGAGGGGTTGCAACAATCCTGCGGTAGACGATACATGGTCTTGATAGTGACCACATTGAGTGCGCGATAATCAACACACATTCTCTTGGTCTTGTCTTTCTTCTCCACAAATATCATCGGAGCACCCCAAGGTGACGTGCTCGGGCGGATATAACCTTTCTGCAATTGTTCATCGACTTGCTTCTTGACTTCTGCTAACTCGTTGGCTCCCATTCTATACGGTCTCTTGTGAATTGGGGCGGTCCCGGGCACTAGATCAATCCAGAATTGAATTTCTCTTTCTGGTGGCATTTGGGTTAAATCTTCGGGAAAAACTTCGGGTATTCTCGACTATGGGGATATCTTCTAATTTCATAGGGATCTTTGCTCCTACTTCACACGATTCACCGGTAGAAACATGATTCAAACTTGATACAGTCTTGGCTTGTATGGGAGAACAAAAAACAATCTCTTCTCCTTTTCCATTGATTAAAGTAATTTTGCGACTAGCACAGTCAATCATTCCCTTATGTTTTGACAACCAATCCATCCCAAGAATGACATATAGGCCTTTGGATTGAAGAAGGATAAGGTTGGCTAGAAATTTGGATCCTTGGATCTCTATTGCCACAGAGGGACAATACTGAGCTGTGTCCAAATGGTTTCCAGGGGTTTGAACCCACATAGGTATCTTAAGTCCCACTACTGATAACCCATGTGTCCCAACAAACTATTTTGAAATAAATGAATGCGTAGCACCGGAATCAAATAATACTGTAGCAGGAGTGAGATTCACAGGAAACGTACCCAGTATAACTTCGGGAGCGACTTGCGCTTCCTCTGCGGACACATGATTGACACGGGCCTGGATGAACCTGGGTCTAGCGCGCCTTGGCTTCGGACACTTGTCGCAAAGTGCCCGGGGTCACCACGGTTGAAGCGGACTCCGCCTTCCCTCCGGAGCCCTTTCTTTGAGGTGGTGGCTTGGTTTGCGGTGGGGTGGAGCTGTTGGAGGACGCGGGGCTGAAGTGTGTTGCTCTTGTTCACTACCACCGCCACTACCGCCACCTTGAAAATTCCCGGGTGATAAGGCCGATGCCGACGAACAATCATGGTGGTAGGTCCACCCTGGCTTTCGGACATGAAACGGGGGCTCTGCTGATTTCCCTGTTGTTGAGGAGGTATGAACTGTACTTCCTTTCTTTTCTTGATCATCTTTTTGCGCTGGTCTTCCTGCTGAATGGCCTTGTCAACCAGCTTCTCAAAGTTAGCATACTCCCCTAAGATCAGCTTGTCAGTGAGTTCATCATCCAAACCAACCAAGAACTTTTCTTGTCTTTCTGCATCAGTGCGCACATCTTCTAGGGCGTAACGAGCAAGACGGTTGAACTCATGTAGGTACTCAGTAACTGACCTGTTACCCTGCTCAAGAGAATGAAACTCACGCTTCTTCTGTGCAACTATTCCCGTAGGAATATGTGTTGTCCCGAAAGCTGCGACAAAACTCTTCCCATGTGACTGTTGCTCCAGTGGGCAAGTAACCAAGTAGTTGTCCCACCAAGCCGAAGCGAGACCTTACAACTGATGTGCAGCAAAAGAGACTTTCTCCTGGTCCGTGCATTGCAGTAAATCTAACTTCTTCTCAATAGCATGAAGCCAGTCATTGGCCTCCGTAGGATTGGTGGTGCTGGAGAAGGTCGACGGTCGGACGCGAAGAAACTCTAGCAACTTAGACTGGGGTGGTGGAGGAGCAAACTGGTTATTCTGTTGCTGCTGATGCTGCATCTGTTGCAACATCTGCTGTTGCATCTGCTGGTGCTGTTGTTGCATCTACTGCATCATCGCAGCCATCGTCTACGTCTGTGAAGCAAGCACTTGAGCAATAGTGGGATTCTCGGGTGGGGCGGAGGAGCATTGCCGTTCACATCATGATTCTCGTTGTTTTTGTCACCTGACTGCACATTGTTACTGTTTGCTCCGCTGGTCCTGGTGTTCACCATCTGAAGAAGATGACCGAACAAAAGAGAGAAAAGAAGAAAAACAGACAGACTTAGAAACTAATCTTTATTATTGGAATTCAAATGCATTGTTCTAATCTTGATTAAAACAAGGAAAAGCACGGAACATCCTTAATTAGTCAGCCATACCACATTCGATATTGACTGCCAGCTAACCCACACAAAACAGCCTAACACACAGCAACTTCCAAGAAGACAAACTAAGCAAAACGATAAAACTAAGAAGGGCGACTAGAATGATCCACGAGTTGAGGAGTCGAAACTGCTTCCTTTAGAGGATCCCCATTCTTTAGAATGGCTCCTGGAGTTCTCTGTCTTCATCTCGGACTTCGACTCTTCTGAATCGGTGGCTGTAGCCCAACCAATCGTGCCTCTTCCCTCAGAAGAGCTCCGAGTCTCTTCTGAATCCATATCTTCAGTTCAATCCTCAGAGCTTGAGTCGCTGGAGATGGAGATCCAACCGTTGCTACCACCTCCGCGCTGGTACGCCGAAGCCAGGGCGAAAGCGAGAGCAGAACCTGCAGCAGGAAGAACTGGGACAGGCATGGGAACTGGAGCTGGTGGAGCGGGAGGAGCAGGAGGAGATGGTGGAGGAATCTGGGGCGCCAGCTGGATACGGACAGGTGCAGTGGTGGTCTTCCGAGGCGTAGTGCGAATCCTGACACCACCTGGTGCTGGAAGTCCTTTCAACTCAGCAACTTCTTTCTTGAGACGGACCACTTCGTCTTGCAGACTCACGATCCTCATCATCTTCCGGTCGTTCAGCTCCTTGGCTGCCTTGTGCAATTCTGAGTGCATCTTGTCCAGTCCCTTGATCACCGTGCACATGCGGCCGAAAGTAGAGTCGTTCTCATCTACGAGACTTGAAAGCGATGACGTCGGAGGAAGGCGCCACGGCGGGGATGATAGTGATAAGCAGAGGTGCGAAGGTCAGCATCATGGAGCTCCCTCATCCTGGCCATCATTAGGTAAGCAGCTTCTTGACATGCGTGGTCTGACGTGCCTCCTGAAGCTGTGACCTCCATGTTTGGAAGACAAGTTCCCACAAACCCGTGAACCTCCAAGCGGACACGGTGAGGCAACTCGCCGCCGAGAGGTGCGACCGTGGTATACTCCGGTGCTCAGGATACCCGAGTGCAAGGGCCATGCATGCCAACTCTGCGACAAAGCCCACCATACCTTTTCCACAGTGCGTAGCTGGGGAACCTGCCATCTATAGAAAAAAAGGAGTGGGAATCAAAGCATGCTCAAAACCAAAAAACCAAAGGCCCCTTTTCACAAATTCTAAAACTCTAAACTGACTTCACTTTTTTTTAAACACCCCTTTTTTTCAAACTCATGCAAATGAAAGGATTAGAGGGCTCTGATACCAACCTGTCACGCCCAGAAATTCACACCAGAATTTTTACAGCTAATTTGTGCATTAAATCCTTGTCCATGCGTCAACCGAGGTACACAAATCGACATTATTGATAATACAGAAACCACGTCTCAGAAACAATATAAAAGAGTTACACAAATGCAACGGAAAAAAAACTGACTTAAGCTAAACTTGACTCGAGCGAAGCGAAACCCCAACACCACAGCTAACCCTTGACGGTGAACAAACCTACACTTCTTCAGAGACCTCCTCAACCTCAACCTCTGGCACTGAAAGGGGAAAAAGAGCAAGACTGAGTTCAACCACCATACTCAACAAGTCATACCGAAAGAGGAGGTATGATATAGGATAAATATCAAGGAAAGGGATAATAGGCTCAATTTGCATAAACAACATTGCAGAAATAATAATAATAGTTGAAAGCAGTAAAACAGTAGTAATAATTAAGCAATATTAAATAAACACTGTCCAACGTTAAAACCACGCTGCAACAGGCCCAACCATCCATCTGTACTAAACAAGACCCAACAGTTTATTCATGTAAATAAGTGAGACTAATCAAGGTGAGTCAAGTCGATCGCCCGTAACCGTGGCCATGACTATTCAAATAGTTTTACTATGATCAAAGCTGTACAACTGTACCCACAAAACACAATTCCATGACACGTTACCGTGTGCCGGAGTACAACCACGATACCCCGAAAAGGAACTGTGATAGGACCCTTCACATAACCACCCTCTAACCAATCGTACCACTCCATGGTTTCACCCCCACTCCCATCGGGGTAATGGGCAGTCCCCTCTCATGCCGCGGTGAATCCGAAAGCCGATCAACCCTTAAAACCGGGGCCGACCCAACTCCGTCACGCACACCCTCACTAGGGTACGTCGGCTAGAGACAGTTACGCTACAGACCCAGCCATTATCCATGCTGGCTTGTGGTATGAATGGTACTTCTTGAGGGGTTTCCAGGGTATCCAACCTTGTGCTCACGACCCACCATTGTCATATTTCGGTATTTATTAGCACAGGGTCACATACTTGACGTCATCTGAGTATGAGTCTCTAATGTAATACTTGATTAATGTGGTTCCCTTAAGTGAGCTAGTTGAACTAAGCACGGCTAAGCATGTTCTAAACTAACATCTAGTCATATTGATCCCAAGTTATCAATGGTATAAGGTAAACAATCCCTATGGTTGAGTACAATAGGTATAGTAATCCCATAAAACGACATTCTAAAACATATGCAATATTTGAGAGAAAAGAGATATGTAAATAAAATAGGTACAATACGATGAACGTAAAGTATGACTTGTCTTACTCTGGAGACTGGGAACCTCGGCGACTACTTTGAGGTAGACAGACTCACCGAAAAGCTTGGAATCTACAGGACAAACAAAGCACTCAACAATACACCTAAAAGTCTACCGAAACTGAACTGAAAAGTATTTTTAATGGATTCTTGACATTTTCTGGATTTATTAAAATTTGAATGGACTAAAACGGAGCTCGGATTAAAAACATATGAATTTTGGAAGTTTAATAGCAATTTTTAAACTAAACGAAATGACTAAAATAATTATTGCGCAATTAAGTCCTAGGGCTAAGGCTCGACGTCATGTTGATGTCGGCATGGAGCGACGCGATCAATGCGACATCGGCTCGGGCGGCATTGCCAAGATCGATGTCGCCCTAGGGCGACGTCGGCGTCATCTGCCACGCAGCGGCGTGGCCGGCTCGATCTGGTGAACCAAGTCCACGGCGGGAGGCGACGGGATGCGTGGCGCACCCTGGTGGGCGGCGCGGCGGCGGCGGCTCGGATGCTGCCATGTGGCGCGCATCCGAGAGGGCGGCGGCGAACGGACGGCAGGCGAGGCTGTGGGATCGGGCAGCTCCGATGCGCCCGATCCGGCTGATCGGACGGTGCGGGCGGCGGCTAGGGTTAGGGTTTGCGCGGGTGTGGCGGCTTGAGCTCGCCGGCCTTGGCGCGCGCGGCGGCCGGGCTCTAGTGATGCGTGAAACGGCGCGGCGAGTGGCGCGAGCTTGGGGGCGACACGGAGAAGAGCCACGGCTCGGGATGGCTCGAGATAACGGTGCACCGCAGAACCAAAAGGGAAAGGGCGACGGCGCACTCACCGGAGATGGGGAAGAAGCACGGCGGCCAGTGGCGGAGAATTTAGGCAACGACAATTTAGGGCACGGGAAACGGCGGCGCAAAAGGGATCGGGCGGCGAAGCTCGTGGGGATTTTACGGGGCGGAAAGACTTTGGATTTCACACGGATAAGCGTGAAATCCTCGCCGAAGCAATCGGACTCGAAGAGAGAGAGCGAAAACGGCGGTGCCGGTTTCCGTGCGGATAAGGCCGTGTCGGCGTGCGCGAGATGCGGGGGCGGGTGCGGCGGCTCAGGCTCGGGCCCGGCGTGGGTTCGACATGACGCGGGGACGCACGAAGGTTGCGGGCGGCGGCATGCATGGTGGCGGCGGCGGCTTGGGCCGGCGGGCGTGGAGAAGGCGACCCGACGAGTGGGGCCCACGTGTAACGCCCTAAAAATCTGAGAATTTAGAAAAACAGAAATTAAAAATCGAAACTTACAAAAACTTTTGCTTGTTGCTTCTTGATCGTGTTTATTGCTTCTTTTTTGCCAGGTTGGTTGCATAAATTCATATGTGAATGATTCATCTCGGTGTTTGTGAAAAACCAAATGATTTGGATTTCCGTTGGGAGGAAAAATCTCGAAGTCTAAGGTTAGGAATTTTAAAATAAAATAGTAAGTGGGGTGGATTCATAAAAATGTGTGTTTGGAAAATAAAACATTAATTGGTGATTATGAAATATTAATTAGGAAATAAAATGGGCAATAAAATATTTTAAGGGATTTATATAAAATCTAGAAATTAGTTGGAATTAAAAATAGTGATTTATAAATTTAAGAAAAAGGATTAAATAAAATATGGTGATATATATTTTTAAATAAATAAAAGTTGGTGAAAATTTTGAAAATATATTTTTAATTTAATTTTGGGAATACTATATTTTATTTGGAATTTTTAGAGTGAAAGAAAATAGGAATGGGAAAATAGAATTGGAAAATCGGAAAAATCGAAAACACACTTGTTCATTAGGTCACGTGTGTTCGACCGCGTCCCCGCGCCGCGCGCACGCACACCACGTGTCGCCGCGCCATACCAGGGCCCCGCGCACACGCGTTCTCGCCGTGCCGCGCGTCGCCACCGTACACCCACCATGCCGTCGCTCGCGTCACCACGCCCCGCACAAGACCGCCTTACCCCACCGCGCGTCACCGCGTTCGCCGCACGCGCGCCGCGCGCTCCGGACCCGCACCGCGCGCCGTGTGCCGCGTTGCCGCCACGCGCCCGCCCGCCATACCGGCCCGCGCCGCGCGCTGCGCCGGCCGCCGTAGCCCGCCACCCGTCGCCGCCGTACCCCGACCTCGCCCGCGACCTCGCCACGTGCCGCCCACCCCACGCCCGCCCCGTGCGCGCCGCATTCGCGCGCCGCGTGCGCCACGTCGTATGTGATATGCTACATTCAAGAAGTTGGGCAGGAGTTTAGATGATCTCATCAAGACCAACATGGTTCTCAAAGTCATTGGTGACAATCCATCAGAAACCAAAGGAGTTTTAAACGTGGAGTTGATAATCGGTAGCAAGACTGTTCCTACCATATTTTTGTCATCGATGGGAAGGGATCATATAGCCCGTTGCTTGGAAGGAACTGGATTCATGTAAATTGTTGTATTCCTTCGACCATGCATCGAGTCTAATCCAATGGCAAGGTTACAAGGTGAAAATCGTGCCCCGACATGTCGTTAATATTGCCAATGCCGATTTAACTCTTTGGGAGATGGATGGAATTGATTGCCTGTCTGGAAAAATTTGGCAAGGAGATTATCTAAAATTGTCTGATTGTGACATACAGCCAATTGAAGATGAAGAGCCCCAATTATTGCTTTGAGGGCGTCGTCGAGGTTTCAAGTTTCTACACCAAGGACACTGTAGATGATCTCGACGGCAAATTGGGACAAGACTTCATGTCGGCCGATGATTAGAGGAAGTGGATATAGGTCGAGGAGATAGGCCTAGGCCGACTTTTATCAAGAAAAATTTGTCTTCTCATTTTAGAACCAAGCTAATAAAACTTTTGAAAGAATATAAAGATTGCTTTGCTTGGGAATATTTTGAGATGCCAGGACATAGCCGATCGATTGTAGAACATCGGCTTCCTCTCAAACAGGGATATCAGCCATATAAGCAACAACCTAGAAGGTTTAAAGCCGATATGTATGATGCTATCAAAGCCAAAATCACTCGGTTGTATGATGCTGGTTTCATTCGGCCATGCCGATATGCCAAGTAGGTTTCCAATATAGTTCCAGTCATCAAGAAGAACAGTAAACTTAGGGTTTGCATCGATTTTCAAGATTTAAACAAGGCTACCTCTAAGGATGAATACCCAATGCCAATTGCCGATCTATTGGTTGATGCTGCTTCGGGGCACAAGATTATAAGTTTTATGGATGGCAATGTTGTATACAATCAAATTTTCATGGCAGAAGAAGACATTTATAAGACTGCTTTTAGATGTCCTGGCGCAATCGGCTTATACGAGTGGGTTGTGATGACTTTTGGCTTGAAGAATGCTGGAGCTACATATCAGAGGGCCATGAATTACATATTCCTTGATCTAATCGGCTTGTTGTTTGAAATCTAAATTGATGATGTGGTAGTAAAATCAAAGGAGGTCGAAGATCATATAACCAATTTAAGGAAAGTTTTGGAGAGAACAAGGAAATATGGCCTAAAGATGAATCCCACGAAGTGTGCTTTTGGCATATCGGCTGGACAATTTTTGGCCTTTCTTGTTCATGAAAGGGGGATTGAAGTAACACAAAGGAGTATTAATGCAATCAAGAATATTCAACCTTCACAAGACAAGAAGAAGTTGCAATCTCTGGTCGGCAAAGTGAATTTTATCAGGAGATTTATCTCTAATTTATCTCGAAGGATGGAGCCCTTCACACCTTTGCTCAGATTGAAAGCCGATCAGGAATTTGCTTGGGGGGCAGAGCAACAAAAGGCCTTGGACAATATTAATGAATATTTGAGTTCCCCTCCAGTTCTGATTCCTCCACAAGGAGTACCTTTCAAGTCATACTTGTCAGCTGATGAGAAGTCAATTGGCTCGGTTTTGATCCAGGAATTTGAGGGCATAGAAAGAGCAATCTTTTATTTGAGCAGAAGACTTCTGCATGCAGAGACAAGGTATTCTCTGGTAGAGAAGTTGTGCTTATGTCTGTATTTCTCTTGCACAAAGTTGAGGCATTATTTATTATCCAATGAATGCACCATAGTTTGCAAGGGCTATGTTGTCAAATACATGCTATCGGCTCCAGTATTGAAAGGGAGAGTTGGAAAATGGATCTATTCCTTAAGGGAATTTGATCTCAGATATGAGTCACCCAAAGTATTCGAGGGGCAAGCCAGAGCCGATTTTATTGTCGAACATCGTGATGACTCAATCGGCTCGGTTGACATAGTGCCTTGGACATTGTTTTTTTGACGGATCGGTTTGTACTCATGGTTGTGTTATCGGCTTGGTCATAATATCACCAAGGGGGGCAAGTTTTGAATTTGCATATACTATCAAGCCTTATGCCACCAACAATCAAGCTGAGTATGAGGCAGTTCTCAAGGCATTGCGGCTAAAGGAAGTTGAAGCCGATGCCATGGAAATCATGGGTGATTCTTTGTTGGTCATTAGCCAATTAGTTGGGGAATATGAGTGCAAGAATGATACATTGATGATCTACTATGAGAAATGCCAAGAATTAATGGATAGCTTTTGGTGATAACTTTGACACATATTCCTCGAGAGCAAAATGTTGAAGCTAACGATTTGGCTTAGGAGGCATCGGGATACAAAACCGATGGTAAAAGATATCGAGGTAGAAATTGCTACAATCGCAGCCGATGATTGGAGGTATGATGTTTTTAATTATTTGAAGAATCCTTCTCAATCGGCTTCGAGAAAATTGTGTTACAAAGCTTTGAGATATGTTTTGCTGGATGACGATTTGTATTATCGGACGATTGATGGAGTATTGCTAAGATGTTTAAGTGCCGATCAAGCGAAAGTTGTGATGGGCGAGGTGCATGAAGGCATATGTGGTACTCATCAATCGGCTCACAAAATAAAGTAGTTGCTTCGACGAGCTGGATATTTTTAGCCGATGATGTTGGAAGATTGCTTTAGGTATTATAAAGGTTGTCAAGATTGCCAGAAGTTTGGAGCAATTCAACGAGCACCAGCATCGGCTATGAACCCTATAATCAAGCCATGGCCATTCAGAGGATGGAAATCGACATGATCGGCTAGATCAATCCACCTTCGAGCAAAGGACATAAGTTCATATTGGTGGCAACCGATTATTTCATGAAGTGGGTGGAGGCAATACCATTGAAGAAGGTTGATGCTGGGGATGCAATTCAGTTCTGTAAAGAGCACGTTATATACCGATTTGGTGTTCCTCAAACTATCACAATCGATCAGGGATCTATCTTTGTATCAGATGAGTTTGTTCAGTTTGCAGACAACATGGAGATTAAATTGTTGAATTCTTCACCATACCATGCACAAGCTAATGGACAGCCAAAAGCATCCTGTTGGCACCTTTTTTGGTAAGAGGCACGAGCACGATCGATTCACCTAAACGCCTTGCGGTGATATGGAGTCGCCAACCACCTCGATCTAGCAAAGAACTAAAGCAAGATGGGTTTTATAGATTAAACCGGCTAGCAAAAGCCGATTTAGACAAAACAATAGATAAACACCCGTCTCGTGGGCGAACGAAAGTTTTCAAGACAAACTTACAAAGAGATGTCGCACTCTCGCAGCGGCGGCGGACGATTTACAACGCAAATTGACAAAGATGGACGAACTAATGTAGAAAGAGTAAAAGAACAATTCAATTGGCTAAAAACTAGAAGCTAGATTGGATTTGTTTGTGTTGGTTATTGTTGTTGTGCCAATTGAACCGGACTCGGCCCTTAAATTGGGGTTGGTCTTGCCCTCCATAGGCCCTTCTCTACGTCCAATTCGGGGTAGACATGTTTGGAAACCCGAGACATACCGTATGGAAGAAGGAAACCCGAGTACCGACGAATTCGGCTAGGTTTCGGACTTTGCCGGTCAGACCGGCCACATGCCTTCGGTCTGACCGGCTCCACTGCCCGGTCTAACCGGCCTATGCATGGCGGTCAGACCGGCCTCTCCAGGAAACCGACAGATTTCCAAATATTGGCAACTTTCCCTATTTTGATTCCTAGGTGCCAATTTTGGGTGTAAACACATCCAACAAAAGTTTGATCAAGTTGATCAAGAGGAAGATCTCTGAGTTTCCAAAGTAGTGGCATAGCATATTGGCTGAAGCATTATGGTCTTACCGCATGGCTTGTCATGAATCAATACAAGTGCCTCCCTACAAGCTAGTTTATGGGCATGAAGCTGTGTTGCCATGGGAAAGTGTCATCGACTCAAGGAGGATTGATTTGCAAGATGAGTTGACAGCCGATGATCATCATAATCTCATGGTAGATGAATTGGAAGAGTTGGTTCAATCCACGATGCATCCTTTGGAAAAGGTGACAAGGGATAAGGAAAGAATCGCTCGTCATTACAACAAGAAAGTTGTGCCAAAATCTTTTTCAGAAGGCAAGTTGGTTTGGAAGTTGATTCTGTTGATTGGGACTTGTGATAATAAATTCGACAAGTGGTCACCAAATTGGGAAGGGCCTTTCTGAATCTACAAGTCTGTTTCTAAGGGAGCTTACATGTTGCAAGGGCTTGATGAAGAAGTTTTTGAAAGTGCTCTCAATGCGAAATACTTGAAGAAATATTATCCGAGTGTTTGGATCAATTCATGATTCGGCTGTGTTATGCCGATATATGGTAGCCGATGTGTTGACATCACCTTTAGATGGTCGATGTAAGTTATATCGCCCTTAGTCTTTTTAACATATCTTAATCAGTTGTGTTCTTGTCAGAGACGTCCGGGCCCTCCGTTCTATTTGCAATATGAGTTGAATCGGTTCAGCCCATATGACAAATATAACGAAACATCCAGAGTCCCGAGAGAGGGATAAGTGAGACATCACTGGGCCTTTAGTCTGCCAGTCAACTTCAGAGTGAAGTGTGCCCGTCAAACCACTTGAAGGTGGCGACCAGATGTGTTACACACTCATGTGTTACACACTCAGGAGACATGACAAAATGGCTAAAGATCTACGATGCCTCAATTATTCCTAACTCATACTCATATGAATCTAGCTCCCAGGATGTGCGCTAGATTCACACTTTCATCACAAGCATGAATTTACATAGTGAATACATTTGAATCGAACAACACTTAAAGATTACATCACTTATATAAATACATAGGCCGACCGGCCAAATAAATATATCAGAGAGCAGTGAACAGCAGTGGCTTACTACCCATTCCACAAGCACACTGACTAGGGGTTTACCCCATTAAGTTCTCATCCTAGAAGAGCAATCGATCACTCGCATCACTCATAAGCTAGGTCTAAATCCTGCAACAAAATGGATATTCCAATCGTAAGTGTCAGTACATTATTTGAAATAATGTACTAGCAAGAGCCCAATCAAACCTAAATACATTGAAGCTCTAAATCGAAGGAATGGCTACATTATGGTTTAAATTTCAGCATAAGGCTAGTTTTGGTTCGCAAGTATTTCACAACGTGGTTTTAACAAAACAATTTCAGAAAAACCTCAAACTTTATTGTCATATACCCAAATTCTAGGGTCAACAAAATTTTGTCCAAATAAAATAAAGTAAAGTTTTCTCAAATTTTACAAACCAAAAATTTTCTTTTACAAACCTAGGTGGGACTAACCTAGACTTATGTGTGATGAAGAAAATTTTGGAATGGATTTAAAACTTTTCCATTTAACACCTAGGACAAAAATGCAAGCTCATGAAGAAGCATGCATGCTAACATAAAGCCACTTTGACCTAGGTCATTTACGTGTATACGGATTTTCGAAAACGTAACTCATTATAGGTCATATGCACATAGCCTACACGATTTAAGTTTACCAAGCAAACTTACCACAAATCATGGGTGAAAAAATGAACATGAAATCTAGTCCAAAGATCTTTTCCTCAGCTCAAGACAAATTCAAATAAACCCTTACGATTATATTAGGCGAAACCACATAACGAGAGCAAATATACATATGAAGGATTACCCTAATTTTATAGAACAAACCGTGTAAGATAAAATCATGAGAAAATTCATGTAGGTACTGAACATTATGAACAACTCAACCAAATTTTGGTTTAATTTAATCACTAGGTTTGATGCCCCAAACAAATATAACAAGGCAGTCTAATATTGAACTATTTAAAAGCTTTAATCGGCTGAAACTATAACTTACCCAAAATACCATTAAAATGCACATAAGTATACACATGAAATAATTTAATAAAATACTAGGTTGATTAAACTAATTAAATATAATTTTTTTGAATTTTTCTCCTCTGTTTAGGCATCTAAAAATTCAAACCAATTCCTAAATACCTTTTTTTTGCTGAATTACTGAGAGCAAACCACAACTGATTTCTGAGTGAAACCAAGGAAAATGGAACCTTGAGATGAACAACTACGTCCAGTAAAAATCTTGTGATTTTACCATGTTCACAGATTAAGTTATTGAGTTCCAAAGTTTAGGGAGAGAAATAATTACGAAAATATAGTTAAAATCACTTTCAAGTTCCTACCCATATCTCTCTCATTTGCCTAGCCCTCCATGCAGTGACCCCACCTGACAGTCACTGGAGCTCGCTCCATCCCAGTACAACATGTTCCACCGCTTGGAACTCACCAGAGCCGACCGGGGAACAAGGAAACATAGAGGGAGAGCGCCGGAGAATGGGCCGCCGGCATGCTCGACGCGTGGCCACGACATGTCCGACGCTAAACTTGCCTTTGACCACCCCTAAACACATCGCCCCATCCCATTCTCACAGCCGAGCCAACAAAGCCGAGAGGAAGAGCTCCACATCGCTCTAGACACCCCAACTTCATCGCGGGCCGCAAAGGTGACAATTGGCGCAAACGCCAAGGAGCCCCGGTCGTCCTCTTCTCTCTTGTGTTCCACCACCCTCCCATCATGCCGGACATCTTGTCTCTTGATACCTTCTCAATCCGCGCACCCAAACGACGGGAACGCGCACCATGCCACCGCTGCCGCGAACAAGCTCCAGAGCGCCGCCGCTTCCTCGCCGATGGCGTTCCGGCCAAAGGAGACCCCGACGAGGCCGGCACACCGCGTCATCACCTTCACCTCGGCTCCTTCATCGTTTCCCCCAAAGAACCCAAGCAAATGGCGCTGTGTGGGAGAGATCGAACTCGTCTTCCCGAACTCCGGCCGGCGAACCCCATCGTCGATTCCTCTTGTCACGGTGAGTATCTGGCCAATTCCTCGCATCATGAGCGTCCCCAAGGCATCATCAAGCAACCCCTTTCCTTTTCCTGGCAGACCGGAGGCTGGAACAAGCTGGCGACGTCGACCCGGGAAATACCGCCACCGTCGCACTATTCCTTGCGCCGCCGACGACGACCAAGCTTCACCAGCTAGACCACACCATCGGGTAAGCACCCAAGAGGCCTAAGGGCACTTGAGCATGCATTAACTTGGCGCTAAATAGGTTGTAGCTTCAGATGGTCCGGCACCCTGACACCGGACGCCGCTCACAACAACCCCGCCGTCGACTCCGGCCACCATAGTTGATGGGGAGACCACCAATGGTTTCGCCATAATATTCTCCACCTTTCTTCCTTTGGGTGTTTCTGCTGCCGAGCCGCCGTTGGCCGCCGGCGAGGTCGAGAAGGGCCTCCGGCCACTGCAGCCTTTGCTCTTCCTTCAGCTGTGCCACTGACATCTGGGCCCCACGACATTAGGCGCACCGGTCAGTGATTAGCAAGCGTTTAAAACTTTGTGAGGTCCTCTCTGTAAATGTTACCTGTATGCCTCATGGGCCCAAGGACCTAATTGTAAATGGACCAGAACTCAGGGAGTAGCCCAGTGCTGGCCAGGGAAGAATATATGAAACTAAAGCCCAGCCTTTTGAACAAAAACGACCCGAAATTGTAAATTCGATATAAAATAAAATATATCTCCTTTTGAAATGATTCAAATTTCTGTGGGTCCTTAAACAGACAAACTTCAAATTAGAATTATAAAACTTGGCACCGACTGCACTGATTTTGTCCCTAAAATTCCTTCAAGATCACACATAGAGCTAACCTGGGGTTATAAAATTCATAGAAAATTCAATAGAAAATTCAATTTAACTTGTTTTTTTGCAAACTCAAATTCCGTATATTCCTCATCTTGTCCTCTCTGAGCAGGAAAAATAAAAATGTATACATTCTTTGGGTCAAATACTTACAAAACCAATTTAGGGAAATGCTACATTTTAAGGCAACCAATCTTTAGGGATTTGTTTAAAATTCATCCATCAAAGCCCTTAACTTCAAAATGTAAAATAAAAGTATATGCCTACTGTGCACTAATATCACCTAAATATTTATATATGAATAACTAACTAAGATGAACACTACAACTTGTAAATTTTGTTACAAATTAATCTTTGATCCTTTTGAAGTAGACTAAGTCTCTATAGCACCAGCAAGCAGTGAACTCCAATTAAGAAAAATAAAATATGGCAACCCACATAATAAAGATATCATCTAACTTTAAATTGTTAGGTGAGACACCATTCACTATAGTAGTGGTTAAGCACCCTATGTATATATGTGTATAAGAATATATATATACACTTAACTCTAAGTAAATTCAACTAAAAACTTGAGGACCAGTGGAACCATAGGATCCATCCCTAACAACTAAAACATGGCGCACTTAACTCATAAGTCACTTCCTAGGTTAATACGTCAAGGAAATTAAATTAGAGCCCTCTCTAGCCTACGGGGTAAATGGTGGAATAACATACTCTTAAAGTTATGAACTAATACTAAATAGGCTAATTAGATCATTCACTTTTATACCTTCTTAGCAAATAGAACAAACTCTCTACCCAAATCTCCTAAGTGTACATATAGGGCTATATGCCTAGCTAGGACCCGTTCTAAATTGTAAAATCTATAAGAAAATCATAATAACTCTAAAAATGATGAAACCAAATGTGTTAGCCCTAGAAAACACTTCTCCACACCCCTGTATCTTCTCAACCTTCTTAGGATCAATCTCAATCCCTCTCTCATGCACCAAGAATCCTAAGAACTTCCCCGCCAACACACCAAAAGCACACTTGAGTGGATTCATCTTCAAATCATACCGACGCATCCTCTCAAAAGCTAATCTCAAATTGGCTATATGACCATCCATGCCATCCGATTTGATGACAATATCATGAATATAGATTTCTAGGATGAAACCTAGCAAATCATGAATAATCAAGTTCATCGCTCTCTGATATGTTGCGCTGGCATTCTTTAACCCAAATGTCATGACGACCCACTCAAACAACCCAACGAACCCTGGACACCTAAAAGCCGTCTTATATAATCCTCTTCTGCCATAAAGATTTGATTATAGCCGACATTGCCATCTAAAAAGCTAATCACTCTATGACCCGAGGCATCATTTATTAAGATGTCGGCTATAGGCATAGGATATTCATCTATAGGAGTGGCTTTATTTAGATCTCTAAAATCTATGCATACTCTAATCTTACCGCTCCCTTTCATCTCAACCGGAACGATGTTGGACACCCACTCCGCATACAGGCATGGCCTAATAAACCCCGCCTTCAATAATCGGTCTATCTCTTCTTTGACACGATCATATGAGAGGGTTAAAGCGACGAGAGGGTTGTTTATAAGGGCTAAACCCTGATTTTATCGAAGCCGATGCTCAACAAGCTCATGGCTATGTCCGGCATCTCATGGTACTCCCATGCAAAGCAATCAACGTATTCTTTAAGCAACCTGATTATTTTAACTTTATAATCGGCTTTCATGTTTTTGTTTACAAAAGTCAGCCTTGGAACACTTCCATCCCCTATGTCCACTTCTTCTAATGGATCGGCCGATGTAAACCCTTGACCAAGTTTCTCTACTTCGTCAAAATCTTCTATGGTTTCCCCAATATCTTTCTTTGTAGACCGATATTCTTGTACCCTCTTTTGCAACCACTCTAAATTGGTTGCTTTATTCATCATATAAAGTAATATCACCTAGCCGTGCTAAACTAGCCGGCTTTACAGAGATAGGTACAAAACCATCCTTGGAAACACTAATAAAACCAAAGCTAGAAAGATCTAACCACGACAAACCTTTGCATATCTCCATGTTTCCACCCTCTTGAAACATCGGGCTGTTGCAATATCGGCCGATGTGTACCGCTTGGACAACCTCAACATCATCACCGTCCCATTGAATTAAACATTGATGCAAGGTAGAGGGAACACAACGGTTGGCATGGATCCAACAATGCCCCAAGATAAGGCTGTAGTTACCTTGCACATTGACGATGAAGAAGGCGGTAGGCAACGTCTTGTTACCCACCGTGAGCTCCACGAGACAAGATCCCCTTAGCCTCGGTTGATTCACCATTAAAGCCGTTGAGCAACATGTTGGTCTTCTTCAACTCATCCTCCTCATGACCCAACTTCTTGAGCGGTGAATATGTCATTAGGTTCACGGCGGCGCCTCCATCCACTAGCATCCTAGAGACCGGCTTTCCATCAATATGACCCTTAAGATAAAGAGGCTTCATATGACGGTTAGACTCGTCGAGTTTCTCAAAACCGCGTCTCTTGGACCTAGTGAGTGTTGAGCCACCTCAGCCTCCTTCATGGCACAGAACTCCATGGGCAACATGCACACCATACTGATGTCAATGCTCTCACCCGGTGATGACACCTCAGCCGATTGTTCATCTTCTCCCTTCTCTTCTTCTTCTTCCCGAACAACCGTCGGCTCTTCACCCTTCGCCGATTTGGACATCCATACCTTCATCGGCGGTGGTCGCAACTCCTCAAATCTCTTGTCTCTCCATTCTTCGTCCTCCTTTTCCCTTAACTCATTGGTCCGAAGATGTTGCAACCTCCTCTTCTGAGTAGCCGTTAAGTCCAAGTCCTTAGGCATCCACCTTGGTTTTGGCTCTGTCCCAGGCGGTATATAATGTCCTCCGTTATTTCTCCGCGAATAAGAAGTGAAATCAGAACCACCTCTGGCAGATTGTCGGTCAGACCGGCCATGGTAACCGGTCGGACCGGACTTATACCTACGGTCAGACAAATCAAAGGACACGGTCAGACCGGATCTAAGCCATCGGTCAGACCGGCCATCGGGCCCGGTCGAGGCCCAGGCGAGGACCACGGTCGGAACGGCTAGAAGGCTCGGTCGGACCGCCGTAGGCTTCGGTCGGACACCGAGCGTCGGCGTCGTTCTGTTCTCGTGCGCGAGAACCCTTCCGGCTTTGGCTCGGTTGCCAAAAACCATCCTAGGCTCTTCTCCGGATGGTATTGGCACCTCGTGAAATCCTATCTTGACGGTAATGACCTCGAAGCCCTCTCCTCAACCTTGGCACGCTTATGCGCCCTCTTCTCTCCCCCAAACAGATTCCTTGGTGAAGGCTTTCATTTGACGAGGACGCACCTCCATGAGATGATCTCCTCTCCCTTCCCCATCCTTGATGAAATTGCATTGGAGGCATATGGTTATACATTGGTGGCGGTGCCCCCCAAGGCATGAAGTAAGGAAAATGATAACCTGGCGGTGGCATTGGGCAAGGTCCCCATGGCATGACTTGAGGACAATGTAGAAACGGCGGCTCCAATGCTCTTGATGAATGGCCAAATCGCTCTCTAGGAGGCGATCTTGGCCTTTTGCCTTTGTCATGATCTTTCTCCATGCTCCTCTTCTCGTATTTGTTTAAGAGCATATCAAAAGTCACCTTCGGCTTTCGGGGTTTCCTTGATGTCGAAGTTTTACCCTCGTTCTTCTTCCAAACACTAACCTCCGAGACTCTTCGGCACAAGCATCTTAGGCCTAGGCTCTCCAACGACAACCTCCTTCCCCTTAGTAGATTCGGCTTTCTTCGGCCGAATCAACACCTTCTTTAGTCAAGATCAACGACATTAATAGGGAAAGGGTCGCTGTCAAGCTTCATCTTGGCGTCCTCAGTGAATTTCAACCGTCTCTTCTTCTATGACCGATTGAACCTGTCGACGAAAAACATTACACTCATTAGTAGAATGAGAATAAGAATCATGCCACTTATAGTAAGAAGCGACAATTTAATTCTTTCGCCGAAGGTATGACATGGTCTTTATGCAATTTAATTTGTTTTTCTTGTAAAAGATAATCAAAAATCTTATCACACTTGGCGCATCAAAACTATATTTAATCTCACTTTGCGATCCTTGCGAGAGTCGGCATAAAGCTAGAACAAACAAAAGGCTTATTTTTGTTAGTCCAAGACCACTCCACAATGTAAATATCATGATCGCCCTCATCAACATCAGAATCACTATCAAGGCAATCAATCATGCTAACATGAGGTTTCTTATCACTAGGTGTAACACACTGAGGTGTTTTTCCCTCTTAAAAATACAAAAGAAAATCGTAAAAGAAAATTGTTGGAATTAACGGGAGAGAGCAAACAATTTTAAAAGCCAAATGCTAAATGGAAATGGCATGGTAGGATTTTTCTTAAATTCTACATGTCAAAATACATTAACAGAATTTTTAGTGGAATTTTCAGAGCACTAAAAATAATTTTTAACCAATTAAAATCAAAATTGGAATTAATAAATCCCGGGAAAAATCTTTTTCTCTCTCCCACGTCCTTTTCCTGCCCAATCGGCTGTGGGCCGCCGGCCCAAGCCGATGGCCTAATCCCCTCCAGTCGATCGGCCCGGCCAGGCCGGGCCATCCCAGGGCGACGCGCGCCCTCTCTCCTCGCTCGGGCGGAAGGCCACGGCTGTTTAAGCCGCGCGCTCGGAAATAAGTTCATTTTGCCTTCCCCTTTACCCCGAGGACGACGGGTGGGGCCGCCTATCGGGCGTCGTCCCCGAACCCCGGCCACACCGACGCCATTTCGCGCCTCTCCGCTCGGATCTCGTGCGCCGCCTTCCCCGCGCGCTCGAGATCCGCCGCCTTAACACCCACCGTGCCGCCGGCATTCAAAGCCCGGCCGCCGCTCTCGCACGCCCTAATGGCCGGATTTCATCACCGGCCATTACTTCCCGTAAATTTGCGCCGGCGAGTAATTTCGCCCTTATCCGGTCGTCGAGATCTCCCAGTAACCGATTTATGCACCCGCGCACCCTCGCCGTCCTCCCCACCCTCACTCAAGACGATCTCGCTCTCGTTTGCTCCCACACCGTGCGCCCTTGCTTCGGAGCTCGCCGCGGACTTCGTCCGTGATTTCCGCCGCCCGAGTCATTAGGTCTTCGCGCCGCCTCCTCTCCGTCGTCGGCGTCCGTCCTCCTCGGCCACCCTCCCCGCGAGCTCCCACTGTCTCCCTCGCCGCCGTCGCTGTCGTCTCCCCAACTCCGGTGGCCGCGGTGAGCTTTTCCCCCTTTCCTCGGTCCAATCCCGCGTCGCCGTGTGCGGGTGCGCGCGGTTCCGCTCGCGCGTGGCCGCGGCGCTCGCCGCCTGCGCCACCACCCGAATGGCACTGGTCGGCCTCCGGCCCGGCCCGCCGCCGCAGCCGGCCGACCGCGCCGCGCCCTCCTCTCGGTCGTCGATCGGCCTCGGCCGATCGGCACCGTCCGTCCGCCGCCCACGTGGCAAGCCACGTGGTCGCCACCTCGGCACCACATATGCGCCACGTGGTGGGACCGCCGGTCGGCCGTGGACCCGTCCAGTGGACCGGCGCTCCTGCGGACCGCTGACGTCAGCCCTAGCCGCTATCGCCTCCCCCGGGTTTTATTGCGCAATAAATCAATTAAGGATTTTTCTGTTTTAGTAAAAAAACCCAAAAAACTTCTAAAAATCATATCTTTTCAATCCGGCCTCCATTTTAGCCCATTCAAATTTCATTAAATTCATAGAAATGCCAAGAATCCATTAAAAATTGTTTTGTTCCATGTTTGTAGCTTTTAGCCTGTTTTGTTGAAGTGCTTGTTTGCCATGTAGATCCCAGTAGTTTCGCCGTCCCGGTTTACTTTGAAGTCATCGCTGAAGTCCCCTAAGCCGAAGAGCAAGGCAAGACATACTATATTATTGATCATATTGCTCTTATTTTGCTAAAACACCTGTTTTATTCTATGAAATTACATGTATTTTATATTGTCATTTCATGAGAAATAGTACACCTTATGTTTAGTTTATGCCCCCAAACCCTTTGATTAAACTTGGGAAATAATATGATTAGATTCAGGACTAGGTCGTGCTTAGCCTGGCTTGGATTCACTAGCTCACTAAATGGGTCATTCTCACTTAATATGCCTCTCCTGGTCTTCAGTTCAGGAGGATTAATGGTTAGAAATTCAAATGAACCAGACTAATAACTAAAATATGACAAATGGTGGGCTGTAGGCGGTATGGTTTTGGTTAACGGCGCCCATGG
The DNA here is from genome assembly GCA_019925245.2 of Oryza australiensis. NCBI lineage: Eukaryota > Viridiplantae > Streptophyta > Magnoliopsida > Poales > Poaceae > Oryza > Oryza australiensis. The sequence goes on from JAIFGZ020000731.1 coordinate 268,220, forward strand.
CAATTAAGGACCGGTTCATGGGACCCCTCGGCAGAATGACCGTGCAAACCACAAGCTGAAATGGGTAAGGTAGGTCCGTAGTGTAGCCTTTCCTAGGCGACGGAACCATCGGTAAGTGTGAGCGGGATGGAGTTTCGGTCGGCCCAGGTATAAGGGTTCTTTGGGCTGCCAGGATTCACCGAGGCACTCGAGGGGGCTGCCCATTCCGAGTCAGGGAGTGGGGGCGAAACCTTGGTGGGGTTCGCTTGGTTAGTAGGGGGTTATATGAAAGGTCCTATCACAGTTTCCTTTCCGGGGTACCACGGTGGTATTCTGGCGCACGGGAGACCGTGTCACGGGGCTGTGTCTTGTGGGTACAGTTGTACACCTCTGATCAGAGTAAAACTTATTCGATTAGTCGTGCCCGCGGTGATGGGGCGTTCAATCGAGCTCTCTGTGATTAGTCCCACACTATTACACCTTGATTAATGGAACATGACTAGTATAGGTGGATGGGTTGGGCTGTCACAACATGTGGATAACGTTGGACGGTGTTGGTTTTCAAATGCTTTAAGTACTCATCCTTGCCTCTTCACGAACTGAGTCGGAAGGCTGAAGAAGAAGACGAAGTGGAGTAGGCTTGTCCTACACTCTGAAAGCTGCCTGTGGAGAGGTCGAAGCCTCGTGGCCAGCGTCAAGCTTAGGCTTAGGCCCTTTTCCTTTTTCGCTGCTCTTTTGTAATCTTTTGTAATGTTTCTAAGACGTGAAGCGTATTATAAACAAGCGTCGTATGTGTACCTGGGCGCAGTCTGGACGGGGATTTTAATATACACATAGCTTAAAAAATTCAGGTCGAATTTCTAGGCGTGACAAGTTGGTATCAGAGCCAATTTCCAGACCGTAGGAAAAGCCAAATGGAAAAACCTTAAGAGCCCTCGAACCTTTTCATATGCATAAGCCTGGCTTTTGAGGTCGTTTGGGAAAATGGGTCTTGTTTCCTCGGGATTGAGAAAAATTTTGAGTCTCTCTCAAAACAAAAGAATTTTGAACTCGGTGATAGGATTTTAAAGTTAAAATTTGAAAAATCATTACATTTGACCGTCAGTCAGGATTTTCTAAGGGATCAAAGTCCTAAGTCGAGATAGGAGGGAATGGTCGCCAATTTTATATTATAACTAAGCACCTATTTTACCGCATCATCTAGGGGATGTCGTTTGAAGTTTTACTTAGTCTCATAAAAATGTTTCTCAAAATCCTCTTTTTCTCGTTTACTTTACTTGAGTCCTTTGTCGTTTATCTAACTTGGGCTTCAACATGCATTGATCCCCTACCTTGTCTTCTCTAGATGGCGGGTCGTCCAGTCACCCACAACGGTCGAGGATTGAAGGGTTTCGTCGCGAGGTGGCGAGGATGGCCTTGGCGAGAGGCTATCCGGATGCACTGAGTACATTGTCGTCTCACCGTTCGGCGGTGGAGTTGCCTCACCAAGTTCGCTGGAGGTGCACGGGTTCATCGGCACCAACATCTCGAACATGGTGGTCAGCTGCGTCGGGAGGAACAGATGAGCATGCACAAGAGGCGCTTATCGATCTTGCTCGGATGAGGAGATGCATGACTACCATCTCCGCCACTCGCCTCACAGGTACCATCCTCGGCGTGGAAGTTCGTCGGCGAGTCAACACCTTCCAATCGCTGAAGGGGAGAACGACACCACCTTCTCTCACATAAGGCTGTGATTGAAGGGATTTGGATAAGATGCACACTGAGATCTCACACTGGCGGCAAAGGCCACGAATGACCGGAAGATCCTAAGGATCAAGAGTTTGAAGGATGAGGTGGATCGTCTCAAGAGAGAAATCGTCGATCGAAGGGACTTCCACATCCCAACATCCTTCGGATCGGGATCATGCCGTGGAAGAACACCAAGGCTCGGTGCGGATGCGGTTGGCGCCTAGGGTTCCACCTCTGCACCGCCACCTTCCCGAGTCCCAACCCAGTGCCGAGATCCTACTCTTGCTCGGTCCTTGCCCCAAGGCGAGGAGGAGGATGGATCTTGGTGTCCAGCGCGCAAGGGCGGTAGCGTGGCGCGGCTCAAGAGCCCGGACAAAAAGAAGAGTTAGCAAGGTCTCGAAGCGCTCGAAGGAAAAGGAAGACGGGAACTCCCTAGGAAGTGGTTTCGACTCCTCCGAGCGAAGCCGCTCCGACCCTTAGAGCGTCGCCACCCTTAGTTTCACTAGTTTTCCTAGTTTTCTGTTTGCTTAGTTGCTATGTGTTAGGAGTGTTGTGCGTGGGTAGTGGTCAATTTGTATCAAGTGTGGATATGGGTTGTCCAATTAAGGATGTTGAGTGTGTTTTAAGTGTTTTAATTAAAGAACAGATCAAAACAAGTAATGAAGATTGACTTCTCTGTCCAATCTATTTTACTCCTTCTCCCCCGTCTTGTTTAAGCTCCTTCGGATGGTGAACACCGGGAATGATAGCGTCAACACCGGCCTTTGAGTCGGTGAGAACAACACCGTACCAATGTCAACAACCCACCTCCTCCACTGAGAACATCACTTTGGCACAAGTCCTAGCCAACCGGACCCGGATGATGGCTGCAATGATGCGTGAGATGCAACAACGGACATCAGCGGATGCGGTTGCAAATGATGCAACAATTTTGGCAGAACCAGAATCGGCATGACCATTTCGCACCACCACCTCCCCCACAAAACAAGCGCCGGAATTCCTTCGGGTCCGACCCCCAACTTTATCTAGCACCACCAACCCCATGGAGGCTAATGACCGTATCATCGCCATAGAAAAGAAGTTGGACCTTCTCCGGTGCACGGACCGAGGAAGAGGGTGTCTTTCGCCACACACCAACTCCAAGGCCCCGCCTCGGCTGGTGGGACAACTTCTTAGTTACCCGTGGGGCAAACGCACTGCGGTTACATGGGCGAGTTTTGCCACCAATTCCGGAAGGCACACATCCCGGAGAGATAGTAGCCCGAAAAGAGGGAGTTCAGATCACTGGAGCAAGGCACTCGGACTATCACCAGAGTCGCACGCGAGTTTAATCGCTTAGCACGATATGCTCCAGAGGATGTACGCGGCGCCGAGCGTCAAGAGAAGTTCTTCACCGATGGACGATGAGTTAACGAGACAAACTCATATCCGGTGAATACGCCGACTTCAAGAAGTCGGTGGACAAAGCCATCCGTCAAGAAGATCAACACAATAAAATGCTCGAAACGGAAGGCTACTCGGTTTAGGCCACAACCTTAGCAAGGGAATCCCCGCGCGTTTCACTCGGGTGGTCAAAGTGGACCTACCACTATGATCGCCGTCAAGATCACCCATACCATCCGGGAATTTCCAACCCAGCGGAGCCGTCCGGACGGCCGCAGCGGAATCCGGCTCCACGTCGCCAACGGCGCAGCCGTCACCACGAGTCCAAGCCAATGCCACCAAAGAAGGACTCGGGATTCAAACCGGTAAGCTGTTTCAGCTGTGGAGAACCTGGACATTTCGCGAGACAAGTGTCCAAGACCAAAACGCGCACCTAGGTTCATCCAAGCAAGAGTGAATCATGCTTCGGTAGAGGAGGCACGGGACGCACCGGATGGCATATTGGGTATGTTCCTGTGAACTCCTTTAATGCATCAGATCTGTTTGATTCGAGTGCAACCCACTCTTTTATATCAAAAGCATTCGTGGGAACACATGGGTTGTCGGTGTTAAAACTTAACATACCCATGCGGGTTCAAACTCCCGGGAACCAATTTGAACACTACCCACTTTTGCCCTTCAGTGGCAATAGAAATCCAAGGTTTCCCCTTTCTAGCAAATCTTATCCTTCTAGAATCAAAAGACCTGGATGTCATCCTTGGGATGGACTGGTTGACCCGTCATAAAGGTCTGATCGATTGCGCAAGCCGCACGATCTCCTTGACCAATGACGAAGGGAAGAAAGTGATTTACCGCTCCCCTAAACCATTGAGGGTAGTGGCAAGTCTGAATCGGATCTCAGCTAAGGAGAAGCCCGAAGAGAAAGGAAAGGACCAGGCGAAGTTAGAAAATATTCCTGTGGTTTGTGAGTACCCGGAAGTCTTCCCGAAAGACCTAACCACAATGCCACCCGAAAGAGAAATAGAGTTTCGGATTGACCTAGTCCCGGCACTGCTCCGATCCACAAGAGGCCCTATAGAATGGGGCCAATGAGTTGGCAGAGGTCAAGAAACAAGTAGATGAACAGTCACAAAAAGGCTATATCTGCCCGAGCACATAGCCCTGGGGTGCTCCATTCATTTTTGTGGAGAAAAATGATAAGACCAAAAGGATGTGCGTCGGCGTCGCGCACTCAACGAGGTCACTATCAAGAACATGTACCCTCTCCCTAGGATTGACGATACATTCGATCAATTAAAGGGAGCAAAGGTGTTCTCAAAGATAGACTGCGGTCAGGCTATCACCATTTAAGAATTCGAGAGGAGGACATTCCCAAGATCGCCTTCATCACTCGTACGAGTGCAGCATGAGTGCACGGTCATGTACTTCGAGACTTACAAATGCCCCAGCATTTTTTATGAATTTGATGAACAAAGTGTTCATGGAATTCCTAGACAAGTTCATCGTTGTGTTCATTGACGACATCTTGGTGCTTGTTGATGTGAATTTTTCCCATGCCTCTGGCCTAGGAGATCGCTTAACTCCAGTGTAGGTCGAAAATTGGTCGCCTTTGGTGATTAAACAGGCGTGCCGGTTGGTTTGATCCTGCAACCAACAAGAAACAAAAAGATATGCATTTGGTTAAGGTTAGATCCTGCTCGACGCATTTGCGGATATCAATAAATATAGAATTGTCATCCCAAAGCACGCTTAGACCAAGTGATTGGGATAGATCGGTAGCATGCAGAGACGGTATAAATCACTTGTGTCCAAAAGTACATTAGGATAATAATTATAATACTCATAGCCTAGCCGATGTTGCGAGATCTAATGTAAATCGGCTAGTACTCCAATATGTTTTATAAAAGATATTAATCTAAACCAAATACACTAAACTAAGATCAATCGTTGTTAATGTGACTTAACAGTTGATACCAAGCTTAGCGCATTTAAGCAGATTGAAATCTTAATATAAAAGCAGTTCTAATACATCTAGTAGTAACAAGACATAAAGATGATCAGAATTGGTAAGCTACCGTGAAACCCGAGTACTATCTCTAATAGTAAAACATTAAACCGAATAGATGCAGTATAGCTCTAAGAGCGACTTAATAGATCAACTTGATACAACATTAAGTACAAAAAGTGATACAAGATCTATTTAGGCTAATGAGAACTCCTTGAGATGGTAGATACGCCATATAACCTAAATCAACCTCCAGATCTAGCTCTATCGGCTACTATCTTCAAAGAAACATTAGTCGGTTGCAAGATAGATCTAGACATTGATCTAGATTATATATCGCATATGATAAATTAAGTAGTTCATAACATCGGAATCGAGTATCATAATGATGGAAGCACTAACCTCGACGATACAAGCCACTTGCAACAAGAGGTTACCTTCTTCAGAGATCGAAGCGATGCACCCAAAGCAAAGCAAGAACTCGTCAAGAAAAGTAAAAATAGAAGGGTTGGTGATGCGTCGAAGTTGTATTGATGTGTGTATTATTATTACAACAAGCCCTCTGGTCTTATTTATACTCGGTTACAACAACATCCGTGTAGATCACGGTTTTTATCTTATCTACTATTTACAGTATGACAATATCCCAGGACGGAGTCCCATGCCGCATTACAAAACGAATATCTACAACATATCCTATTTTACGAATACAATTACCGTTACAAGACCTTATCCATAGATGGCGATATCTTTAACATCCTTTGAAACCGAATCCTACTAGTTGTCTCCAAGCTTTCCTTAGGGATTGACTCCTTCTTTGCCTCAATCGGAATCGGCTATCGGCTGTCTGGTCCAGGCTCGGACAGGCGATCGGCTCCGTAGCCGATTCGAACTTAGCCGATGCGGACTCTGTTTCCGCAAATCGCGTGTTTCCTCCAATTCCGCTTCAATCCTTGCTTCAAACTCGGGGTTTTGCTTACCAAATTTGGTCGTTAACACATACCCCCAAGTCCGCAATATTAATAATGTTGTGGATTTTGTGCAATCTATATGCAGCATAACCCTAGGGTCGAGTCTGTTTCGGCCGTTACAAAACTCTTTAAATAACGCCCTTCTGCGCCAGAACAACTCACGCTGTCAACACAATCAACAGCCAAAAACATTCTCGAGTCCTCCGACGACTTTCTCTCGACCTTCTCGACTCTTCCACGGCGATCCCCTCTCTCCGACAACCTCAATCATGGCAATGGCGGCTCCCCTACGCTTCATCGGACTCCGGTCCCGGCCGAGTTCCCGAGGTACGCCCAATCGTCCAAAACCCTTTCCTTTTACGCTCTTAGTAGTAGATCTGAATTTTAAGCTTTCCGAATCTGAAATCGCCTCTTTTTCGATTGTAGCATCTCGCGCATCAAGTAGTAATTCCAAGCCTAAGTAGCGACGAGAGATACTACTTAGGGCCTATCGGCAACAAGGACCCGGCCGAGTTCATAATAGCAGAAACCGATAGGGTGCCATATAGGATGAGGAACTCAAACCTAAACCATTGGATTTGGCACTCTTAAATCCACGGCCCTCAATGGACAAATCCTGAGCATGGTACAAAAGGATGCGGCAGAACAAGCAAAGCCTTTGGGAAGAGGTTAGGATAGCTCAATTCCTTTCTTTATCTGCGGTGACATGCCCAAGGATGAACCATTAGTATCGGTGCCACTTATTTACTGGAACAACACTCTCAATGCCTTCCTATTCCAGCCAAGGCCCAATGACCCAAACCCTAGACGATGTTTTTATGATTACCGGACTTGACATCATGTCATCGGCTAACCCAAACCGCAGTTGGAGACCAAAGGCCAATTTTCCTTCAAAACCAAAGCGATTGGAGGTGGAACGGATATGTGGCCATGAACATGGGGACCAGACCCATCAATGCCGGGGAGCACGCCGCATTCCTCATGATGTGGCTAGAAAAGTTTCTATTTTGCGGATCAAAGGCTGCGGCCCAACGGCAAGCGACAAGTGATAGCCGAAGCCCTTGTGAATAAGAAAAAACCTTCCCTTAGGCAAATTCCTCCTCGGCTACCTTTATCAAATGTTGAGCCAAGCCGTATCCAAGATCACGGCCGATGCAACCATTAGCACTTTGGAGGCCCCTGGTGGTTACGCAACTTTGGCTCATCTTCGCTAACTCGAAGATTTACAGTCGACCAAAGTTAATCGAAGCACGCTTCCCTCTCCTAGAGCCAATTGAGGATGATGAGGGGAACGAAGTGACGACCAGGAGGTGTTTTTCATTTGGGGAGGCTACAACTACTTACGCAGGATCAAAACAGTCAAGCGAGCTGCTGAAGGGTTACGCGGAAGCTACGCTAGCCGAAAACAAAAATTTTCTACCGCGCAAACCAGGAACACTTGCAAGTAAGGGCCGATAGATCGTTACCGATTGGAGTAGAGTGCAGCGGAATAGCCAATCAGGGCAATCCGATCCGGAACAGTGTAGCCGATTCCCGGAGACAGCCGATTCGCCAATCGGCCGATTCGAGTCGTCCGGCCGCGTTCTCACGCCTCGCTCCGATGTGCCCGACCGCGGCCGATCAAGAGCGCGCAACGTAGCAGCGCCTCTACCGGTATCCACACGTCCGGGGACGAACGCCGTACACCCGTGTGCTAGCACGCGATGCAAGGCTAGGGTTTGGCTCGAAAGTAGGGAGGGTTTCCGTGGAGATTGATCTCGGCGACTTCATTGCACGCGATGCAATTGACGTCTCACACTCTCCACCCCTCCCTCCCTTTATATAGAGTTGGCCGGCTGGGACTAGTGGCCGATTAGGACTCTATTTTGAATCGGATCTCATCCGTATCTCATAGAGTTGGCCGCCCACACGTCGTAAGCCCATAGGACTCTATCCGATCGGATCCCCTATCCGATCGAGCCGTATCCAGAGTCCAACTCGAATATCTATTCTATCCCCTTAAGCGTGCGACCACAGTAGGTTCGGGTATACTCGGTTTCGGCTATAGTCTAACTTAGCCGATCGTCGGCTCGAGTCCAACTCGGCCGAGGCACATAGCGGCGCCTAGCGGCACATATTGACACCATAGTATACAAGAATATAATATCGGCTCGAACACTGTAATGTGTACACAAATCCCTTTGCCTCACGATACCGGTTAAGCTATAGGCAAGATGTGTGCCATCCCTTCAATAGCTTAACCATTCACTCAGAACCGTATTGGATTATGCGTGCGTTGATTGACTCCTCAATCAACTTAGCATGGCCATGCATTTCCATAATCCATTACCTCGAGGGCCCAGAGATATCTCTCCAAAGGAGGGGCAAATTCCATCTTGATCACTCACATCCCACTCCATGTTTCATAGCAAACCCGAAAACTACCTTTATAACTACCAGAGTTACGGAATAGCGTTTGGTAGTCCCAAAGTAGGCTACTACACATGTTGGAATCCATGGTGATCTCAGGTCTAAGGACTTTGTACCAACACTACACGAGACCAACTAATGACACATTAATTCTGTAGTGTCTCATGGTGGGTCTATCCAACAATGTGTTCTCCAACACATATGTCCATGTTTATTGATTTGGTATCTCCATACCCATGATCTATGAGACATGATCATCAATCAATAAACATGCCGATCTTAGAATCATATTTGTTCCAACAATATGACATATGATCGGGGATCATTTAGAAATAGATTCATACATATAGAGTCTCATAAATAAGTCACGTACTTATTGATCAATACAAGATGTCTATTTCATGGAACCGAATAACACTTTATTCATTTATACATAAACATTGACGTGATATCCAACATCTCCATGTTGCCTCTAGGGCATATCACTAACAATCTCCCACTTGCACTAGAGTCAATCATGTAAGTATCTAATACCCATTGCTCTTGTGTGTGCCTCATGCTTCGGTGAGGGAGAGGTTTTGTCGGCGGATCGGCTATGTTGAGATCCGTGTGCACTTTGCATATCTTGACATCACCTCTATCCACTATCTCGCGGATGAGATGATATCGCCGAAGTATGTGTTTGGACTTCCGATGTGACCTCGGCTCCTTGGCTTGCGCAATGGCTCCACTATTATCACAATAGAGAGACATTGGACCAGTCGTACTAGTCATCACACCAAGCTCGAAACGAATTTCTTGATCCAAACGGCCTCCTTTGCGGCTTAGGGCAAGCAATGTACTCGGCCTCCGTTGTAGAATCGCAACGCATCTGCTTGGAACTCTTCCAGTGGCGCGCTCCGTTCGGGCGAACACGAACCTGATTGCGATCTATAATCATCCTTGTCTGTTTGGAAGCTAGCATCGGTGTAACCACTTACAACGAGCTCTTCTTCACCTCCATAGACTAGGAACATATCCTTAGTTCTTCTCAAGTACTTAAGGATATTCTTTACGCGATCCAGTGACCTTCACTGGATCGGCGGTATCTGCTCGTAGCACTCAAAGCGTACGAGACATCGGCGTGTACAAAGCATGGCATACATGATGGATCCAATTGCCGAAGCATATGGAACCATACCCATCTTATTCCGCTCATCATGTGTCGAGGACACGATTCTTGCTAAGATTAATGCCATGTGACAATGGGCAAGAAACCTTTCTTGGAATCATGCATGTTGAACCTTTTCAACACCTTGTCAATGTATGTACTTTGGCTTAATCCGATTAGCCTCTTGGATCTATCTCTATAGATCCGAATGCCCAATATGTATTGCTTCTCCCTAAGTCTTTCATGGAAAAACTATTTTTCAATGAAGACTTGACGGATTCTAGCATAGGGATATCATTTCCAATCAACAATATGTCATCCACATATAAGATTAGAAATACAATTGCACTCCCACGACCTTTTTGTAAACACAGGCCTCTTCTTCGTTTTTGATGAAACCAAACCCTTTGATTACTTCATCAAAACGAATATTCCAACTCCGAGATGCTTGCTTCAATCCATAAATGGATTTCGTAGCTTGCATATCTTTCCAGCGATTCTGGATCGACAAAACCCGAGGTTGTATCATGTATACATCCTCGCTTAGGTTTCCATTTAGGAAAGCCGTTTTGACATCCATCCGCCATATCTCATAGTCGAAATATGCAGCAATCGCTAGGATAATCCGAATAGATTTAAGCATTGCGACGGGCGAGAAGGTTTCATCATAATCAACTCCTTGAATCTCGTTTAAAACCTTTCGCCACCAATCGCGCCTTATAGATGTGAACATTTCCATCCATATCGGCCTTTTCTTAAAAACCCATTTGCACTCAATGGTTTTGACACCATCAGTGGATCAACCAAGTTCCAAACTTGATTGTCGTACATGGATTCTATTTCGGATTTCATGGCTCCAAGCCACTTGTTGGAATCGGGTCCCACCATCGCTTCCTCATAGGTCTTAGGCTCATCGTTGTCTAACAACAATATATCACGTTGTTCCGCACTTTTTGTGTACTGTCAGTGCACGACGTGATCTTCAGTTTCTCAGTGGGGCTGGTGTATCTACAACCGGTGGCGCAACACTTTGCTCCTCCCTGTTGTGGTTCCGATGGTCGTAAACGTTTTTACGGTGTTTCTTGAACTTCTTCAAGATGCACCCTGCTCCCACTAACCCTTCTTGAAAGAAACTCTTTCTCCAAGAAGACACCGTGTCGGGCGACAACACTTTGCCTTGTTCCCGATTATGAAAGTAATATCCCTTGGTTTCCTTAGGATATCCCACAAAGAAGCACTTGTCGATTTGGGTGTGAGCTTGTCGGACATGTAACGTTTTACATAAGCCTCACATCCCCAAATTTTGAGAAAAGACAAACTAGGGGTTGCCCTGTCCATATCTCATATGGTGTCTTTTCAACCGACTTAGATGGAACTCTATTTAGTGTGAGCGTTACTGTTTCAAAGCATATCCCCGAAGGATAACGGAAGATCACTTTGGCTCATCATCGGCCGAACCATGTCCAACAAGGTGCGATTTCTCCGTTCGGACACCCCATTCCATTGTGGAGTTCACGGCGGAGTCAAGCGTGGAACAATTCCACAATCTTTCGGATGATTACCAAACTCTTGGCTCAAGTATTCCCCTCCACGATCGATCGTAGAAACTTGATTGTTTTCCCTAAATGATTCTGTACTTCATTCGTGAATTCTTTGAACTTTTCAAAGGATTCGGACTTATGCCTCATTAAGTAGATATAACCATATCTACTAAAGTCATCGGTAAAGGTAATGAAGTATTGATAACCACCTCGGCCGTTGAGCTCATTGGTCACATACATCGGTATGTACGAGTGCCAATAAGTCACTTGCTCTCTCACTATGTCCGTGAAAGGTGCCTTTGTCATCTTACCAAGTAAACAAGACTCACATGTCTCAAATGATTCAAAATCAAAAGAGTGAAGCAATCCATCCTTATGGAGCTTCTCCATGCGTTTCTTATTTATATGGCCTAGCGACAATGCCGGATAAATGTGGGGTTTATATCATTAGAGAGTTGCCTTTACGTATTAATGTTATAGATGGGAGACGCTTCAAGATTCAAACGTATAATCCATTCACCAATGGAGCATGAAAATAGAACATATCTCTCGAGATATATTGAACAACCATTGTTCATTGATCTAAAATCATATCCTTCCGCTTGCAAACATGAAGCGGAAATAACGTTTTGACATAGTGTTGGAACACAATAACAATTATTTAATTCCAAAACTAATCTGAAGGTAGATGAAGTGGTACTCGTGTCGACACAAGCGTAGCAACGCTTGCTCCATTGCCGACGCGGGTTCACCTCGCCCCTTCTCAATCCTCTACTTCTTCTCATTCCCTGCAGCGATTTGCAAATATGAGCTACCGATCCGGTATCAAATACCCAAGAGTCGTAGGTGAAGTAGCAAGATTAATGTCTATAACATTAATACAGGCGAAGTCGTACTTTGCTTCTTCTTGAGATCCTCCATGTACTTCTTGCAGTTCCTTTTCCAATGGCATGTCTCCTTGCAATAGAAGCAAACGGCATCTAATGCCGCCGACCCCTTCTTGCCCTTCTTTGCATTAGAGGCACTCGCGATCTCATCGGGAGTTAACTTCCTCTTGGTGCAAAGTTTCTTGACAGGTGGTTTGCGCTTAGCCTTCGCATCATCATCACATGATGACCGTTTTTGGATACTCTCCTCAGTGTCTTTAGCATCCCATGCAATTCAGCCAAGGTCCTATCCATATTGTTCATGTGATAATTTAATATGAATGGCTCGAAGCTCGGAGGGAGCGGCATTTGGAGAATCACATCGGTAGCCAACTCTTGGCTAAGGGAAAACCAGTTTTCTAGACTCTCAATGTAGCCAATCATCTTTATCACATGCGGATTGACGGGATTCCCCTCAACAAGCACTTGCACGCAAACAAGGACTTTGAGGTGTTGAACCTCTCGGCCCGAGCTTGGTTCTCAAACATGCCACGCAGTCCCTGAATAATAGTGTGAGCATCGCTGCTCTCATATTGCTTACGGAAGCTCGGGGACATTGTAGCAAGCATAAGACGGCTTATATCTAGGGCATCATTAGTGTGCTTCTCATAAGCCCTCCGTGCGGTTGCGGTGGCATTAGTTGGCAAATCCTCGGGATAGAATTGCTTCAAGAACGTACTCTTTGCGCTCTTGCTTGAGAACAATTCTCAAGTTGCGATACCAATCCATAAAGTTTGTTCCATTTAATTTTCCTTTTCGAGAATAGATCGCAAATTAAAGGTTGGGTGTAGTATTAGCCGCCATTTATTCTACAACGTGAGAGAAAAAGCAAAGTTTAGCACAATGTTTATGCTATGTCTTTTGTTAAACAATTTAACATAAGACTCCCATTACGTATTTTCCACCTTCCCTCTAGGTTACGTATTGGGTCAAGATCCACATGTTAATTAATTTTCTAGTGAGCTTTGGCATCACTTGCTAGAAAATTAGTAACATCGTAAGCAACACCTTGCTAATCACATCTCTATGTGACTCTTGTTGCATTTACGGTGTGGCATCTCCATGCCCGGCCCCAACCTATGCCCCAAGGCCCCAGCTGTTTTGATAGCCTTGTTAAGTAAACCAAATGCTCTGCTTCATGTATATGTCAGAGCATATACCCCCGTATTATGATAGAGAATGGCACTTTCTGCTTTGGCGGACCCACCATTGTGAGCATAACGGTGGCCAGTGCAACATTTGGAAGGGCATCATTACTACTTAATTTTGCGAGGGATGCTATCCTATCAAACAAACATATCACATATGAAAGCAAGAAGAATAGCATATAGGTGAAATAGTATGGCCCCCTTCACATGGTGATCTCCATCTCTCCACATGGGGTGATCTGGATCTCCATCTTCATCATAGTTCTTTCGAGTGCCGAATGCTTGATTTCTTCAAACTAAGCTACTACTATAGAAGCTCTAATTGAAGATTACATCGACTCGCGAGTCGTGAAAGAATATTACAAGCATTGCACGTATGAAAGAATATTACGGGGATTGCACATATGAAAGAATATTACATGCATCACATGCATCTCATACATACAATAGGGCCATACCATCTCAAAGCATTCTCTGCAAAAACAAGTTAGGCGTAGAAACGTTTTCTACTTGCTCGCTTGAGCTATGGCATCGAGGCGACCTATAAGAATGCATGCACGGCGGTCCCGCTGGCCGGTTAGCGGGCGGGGGTCGAGGGGGCCAAGGACGAAATTCATAGATCCAATCTGTGAAGAGTGCTTCACGGAAACCATGTCGGCATAATCACATTATGCCGTCAGATACACTATCAAGGGAGATGGTTTGCGTAGGGCGCGAGGGCTGACAAACAAGATCGGACTACGAGATGGCTTTGGCATAATCACATTATACCGTTCCGATACACTATCAAGGAACGCTATCTCGAAAAGGCTCAAACCGAGTTGATTCAATGGATATTGCTTCGACGTAATCACATTACGCCGTTCCGATACACTATCAAGGAACGCAATTACCATGAACTCTCCTCAGCAATCACAGTAAAGCCGATTGATCTAATCAACCGTGCGCAAAACTTGTTCCAGATCCAATCTAAAACCCGAACTAAGCAAGATTAGCTCACGATACCCTTTGAAGGGTTACGCAGGAGAGCTACGCTAGCCGAAAACAAAAATTTTCTACCGCGCAAACCGGGAACACTTACACAGAGTAAGGGCCGATAGATCGTTAGATTGGAGTAGAGTGCGGCGGAATGGCCAATCGAGGGATCCGATCTGGAGCGATTAGCCTATTCCCGGAGGAAACGTAGGTTCGCGTCGGCCGATTAGGAGTCGTCGCGTGCGTTCTCACGCCTCGCTCCGAATGCGCCCGACCGCGGCCGATCCAGGCGCGCAACGTAGCGGCGCCTCTCCGGTATCCACACGTCCGGGGACGAACGCCGTACACCCGTGTGCTAGCACGCGATGCAAGGCTAGGGTTTGGCTCGAAAGTAGGGAGGGTTTCCGTGGAGATTGATCTCGGCGACCATTGCACGTGATGCAATTGACGTCTCACGCTCTCCACCTCCTCCTTTATATAGAGTTGGCCATTTTGGGACTAGTGGCAGATTGGGACTCTATTTTGAATCGGATCTGAAACCATTATCTCTCTTAGAGTTGGCCGCCCCCACAGAGTGGCAAGCCGCATAGGACTCTATCCGATCGGATCCCTATCCGACCGAGCCGTATCGAGTCCAACTCGAATATCTATTCTATCCCCTTAAAGCGTCTGCGAGCCCTGATTCAGGTATACTCGGTTTCGGCTATAGTCTAGCAGCCGATCGTCGGCATTCGAGTCAGCTCAGGCCAGACCACATAATCAGCATGCGAGCGCCTAGCAGCACATATTGACACCATAGTATACAAGAATATAATATCGGCTCACGAACACTGTAATGTGTACACAAATCCCTTTGCCTCACGATACCGGTTAAGCTATAGGCAAGATGTGTGCCATCCCTTCAATAGCTTAACCATTCACTCGAACCGTATTGGATTATCGTACGTTGATTGACTCCTCAATCAACTTAGCATGGCCATGCATTTCCATAATCCATTACCTCGAGGGCCCGAGAGATATCTCTCCAAAGGAGGGCAAATTCCATCTTGATCACTCACATCCCACTCCATGTTTCATAGCAAACCCGAAAACTACCTTTATAACTACCCGATTACGGAATAGCGTTTGGTAGTCCCAAAGTAGGCTACTACACATGTTGGAATCCATGGTGATCTCAGGTCTAAGGACTTTGTACCAACACTACACGAGACCAACTAATGGCACATTAATTCTGTAGTGTCTCATGGTGGGTCTATCCAACAATGTGTTCTCCAACACATATGTCCATGTTTATTGATTTGGTATCTCCATACCCATGATCTATGAGACATGATCATCAATCAATAAACATGCCGATCTTAGAATCATATTTGTTCCAACAATATGACATATGATCGAGGATCGTTTAGAAATAGATTCATACATATAGAGTCTCATAAATAAGTCACGTACTTATTGATCAATACAAGATGTCTATTTCATGGGCTGAATAACACTTTATTCATTTATACATAAACATTGACGTGATATCCAACATCTCCATGTTGCCTCTAGGGCATATCACTAACAGTGAATGGTTCCTCTCCTTCTAGGATGGCTTTGCAAAGAATATAAGACTTTGATTCTCTTCTTTGTAAGAGTCCGAGCAATATTTGAATTGCCGATTGAGTTGAACTT